>JAAXLI020001323.1:16953-67468 GCA_014621495.2 Entosphenus tridentatus | reverse complement strand
GGGGGGGGGGTCTGACTTTTTTTGACGCCGTGTGACGAAGAGGGTGGGGGGTCAAGAATCGTCCAAAATCGCGTGACGTCAATTATGGACGGCCCCATACTTCACCACGCTGGTCAGTGTGTGGGTTGGTGAACTTCCAGCTCTCACTCACCGCTGAAATTCGCTGCATAGTCAGGTTCAGATTACTGGGTTCGCCGCGCACTGTCCTCAATACTGCGCCATGGTGCCGGGATGTTAACTAACTCGCCTGGTATACAGGAGGTCGTGGGTTCGATCCCAATCCTTATGCCTGTGTATTCGGAGTTTGCATGTTCTCCCCGTTGTCGCGTGGATTTTCCTCAGGGTCCTCCGGTTTGTCTCTCCACATTTCGAGTCATGCGTTCAGAGTATTTGGCTACTATACATTTTCACATCATACGCCACTTCGTTGCGCTATCGTTTGTGGCCATGTCGCCTCTGAAAAAAAGTGCTATATAGCTCAGTGGGCCTTACCTGGTAAAATGAAACATTGTTTAATTGTTGAATAGTTTTAAAAGCACGCTGCAAGCTAAGACACGCACACAAGGCATTCTGCCGATGCACCCGAGTAATGCAGCAACTTGGACGGTGGCTTGGTGGATTAGAAGGATATGTAGATGATACTGATGATGATATTAACAATTCTAGCCAGTAAGACCTCACTGAGCCTCAAGATTATGATTCGGTAGGGTGCTAAATTGGGATTATTCGTCGAATTCTTATTTTTTTTGTCATAACTCTTTTACATGTTTAAGTATCCTGAGAAAATCCACCGATGCTTGACGCTCGGAAATCCATACGGATATGTAAGTAACCTTGTTAAGCATAGTTGTGATTATAATTCAGTGTAATAGCACGGTTGGGTATATACAGTGTGATGCAGTGGTTAGCGGACTGCGCTATGAAACTACAACAATTAAAATATGTTTTATTGTACTAGCTAAGGCCTACTGAGCTATACAGCTGTTTTTTTAAAAGCGACCTGGCCACAAATGATAGCTCAACAAATCGGCGCATTATCATGTGCAAATGTATATCAGCCAAATACCAATAATAGGGTTTTCCCCCTTTTTTTCTGGCAACAAAACTGAAACCGTTTTTTACAAGTAATCATGTGTGCATTAACCACAATACTTGTGCTCAAAATGCAAAAAAACACACTGATAATATTTGCATTGTCCTAATAATATCTAAATTAATTAGTCCTAAATATAGCCAAATACTCTAGACATACGTTTCTAAATGTGGAAGGAAAAACCGGAGGACCCAAAGAAAAATCCACACAACCACGGGGAAAACATGCAAACTCTAAATATACAGGCGTCAGTCAGGGTGGGTACCGAAACCACGACCTCTTGTATACCAGGCAAGGTAGTTAACATTTCGCCATGGTGGCGCCCTTCTCGCCACACATGAACACAGTGGCCATAGCCAACATCAACAGCAACAATTGATTTTGAATCTGCACTGACAGTGTGGTGAAGTAGGGTCAAACCATCGCCACAACAGGCACGCCATTGAGAATACCTTCAACCGGCCATGACTCAACAGGCCCATGCATTCAATTATTGCTCATTGTTCACGGTGTCTCGGCACGCGTGAGTCCCTTTCAAAACTAAAGGCATTGTTGTGTCACCTTCGCACGAGGCTGCGTTAATGCACCTCAAGATGTCGTCAACAGTGAATTGGAGACCCCATTAGCTCGATTTGTTGTTGGCAAAATTTGCTACGAGTGGAATGAATTTTGCCTGGAATTTCGACCTACACAAATTATCAACATTGAAGTTACCCCAAGGACCCAATATACCGTAATGTAAAGCGTCGCTCCACAATTTAGGCCATTATTCCATCTCCCGCCACGCGTATAAAAATATAAAAATAGACGAACAAATAAATTGGACGGCGCGCTCGTAGCGTATAATTTTCGGCGCGTAACAGCACGTCCAGGGGAGCGTTTACAAAAGTGCGTCAAGGTTGAAATTGCAATAAAAAAGAACGCGTTATGCGCCAGGGAAGTGCTTCTCGTGGTTGGTAACGTGGCGCGTACCACGGAGAACGCACTTGCGGCGCTCCGCTTGCTGTCACCGTCTCTTCATCGCCCGCCTTGCGACTCCATCTGGCGGGGGTCAAACGTGGGCTGGTCGCAATCTGTCTGGCTGCCGTCAAGACGGAAAGGCAATAAATTCCACCGATGGATGCCACCCAAACATGCCCTCTGTTCGGCGGTGATATTGTACAGCCCCTTTGGCAAGCCGCTGCTAGATGAGGACCTCCCGACGCTGTGTCAGTCATGAGGCTTGTTTGACCATGCTTCACCACGGTGGTCAATGCAGGTTGGTGAAATGGGGATGGGGAGGGGCAGGACTAGGTCAGATATCACTCGTTCGCCGGTGTGAGTCAAGGCTGAGAACCGAATGCGGGTCGCCAGGTTCACAGTGCAGTTAACTAACCACGGCGCTACTGCTTCGTCTGGCTATGACAGTAGCACTCAAAACGCGACGTGCAGTTACGGAGGCGATTCACGACTTGACCGAGGTGGTCAGGCGGCTTAAACGGAGGTCACAATTGCCGCCGTGTCATAGCGTGGGACCAGCACTGCTGAAATCCTGGGATTCGAGTTCAGGCCAACAACACAATAATATCAGAGGTGTCCCCGATATTGATTCTTAAGCTCGCGACCTCCACGACCAACGCAGGATTTTCAGGACTTAATCCAGGTGGTGGATTACCCTCAACTCCAGCTCTTTCTGCTGCTCGTCACTGAGGGCCTTTGCCTTGCAACTGTCATTTCGAACACAAGCACACACAAAAAGTGACCATGGCCAAATAAGCCCATAATTTGCCCGATCTCATTATGTCTCAGACCGCTATGCAAGGTTTTATTTGGGTTTGGAACACCTGCAAAATCCGTTTAACTATTTTTTTTAACCAGGTAAGGCCCACTGAACTACGTAGCTCTTTTTCAGAGGCGATCTGGCTACAAATGATATCTCGACGAAGAGGCTTATCATCACGTGGAAATGTATCACAGCGACTAAACTGGGTCCCTCAAATTGTAGCGAGCTGATGCTCTCATCCTGCAGCCCGTTGACCAATGACTGCACGCAAACAAACAAAACAGCCCCACCATGTTAAATTGACTTTTGCACTCAGCTAAATTCCAGCTCTGCGATAGTACGTGCATGCAGAGTCATTGATTGATTGATAATCCTGTACTCATCGATTCAGTCCAATCACTCACTCACCGGAGGTCAGTTGCATTCCGTATTGCTCATCTATCGCTACTACTACTGTGGATACTGTTCCCATGAACTGTAGTCGTTGATTCCTCCACCCGTTTTGAGGACTCGCTCAAGCAGAGTGTGGCTGTTTTGTCTCAAATGCACTGTGTTCAACCACCGCACTGCAGATCACAACAACACACTCACTCACCAACTCACTAACTCACTCACTCGATCACTCACCCACCCTTTCGCTCACCGCACTGCAGGTAACGACAACTCACCCACTCACCCACCGACTCACTCACTCACCTACTTACCCACCCTCTCACCGCACCGCAGGTCACAACATTTCACATCTGGTTATTTCCTCGTACTGCTCCACTTGAGACTTCCCTGCCATAGTCTCCTTTACATCCTTGCTCAATTGAACAAAGTATTCACTCCTATCTACCACAACTTTAATAGCGCTGATTGTCGCTGGCTGCTCGGCGCTTTACAGCCTGTATTTGAGCAACCGCGAGCTGAAAAACAAAACTTATGCTCAACTAAACTATTTTTTATTTCACCAGGTAAGGCCCACTCAACTATGTAGTAGCTCTTTTGCAGAAACGACCTGGCCACAAAAATTATATCTCAACGAATTGGCTTATCACGCGGACATTTACAACAGCAGCCAAAACAATGAAAGTCATCAAAATAATGCTTTTATTCACGGTCGAAAAAAACCACGCCCTGGCGCATTGCCATTTTTCACCTCGCGGTGTGGGGTGGGGGGGACTGTGCGAGACAGGATTCCAACCGCCTGCTGCTGAGCTTCAGGACCCACCGGAGGACCTTCATGGACGTGCTCGTCGAGCTGCTGGAGATGCGCGGCTGGAGCGACGTGAGCCTGGTGGTGTGCAACGGCGACGTCCACTGGCACGTCTACGAGCAGTTCCTCAGCCACATCTACGTCAACTCCACCTTCGACATCCAGACGGTGCTCAACGTCAACCCGGCCGTTGGCCACCACGGCCTGGCGGAGCAGCTGCGCACCCTGAGGGGCGCGTCGGACACCATCGTCATGTTCGGCTGCGAGGTCGCCGAAGCCGGGGCCGTGTTCCGCGCCGCCGCCACCGCTCGCCTCCTCGCGCCCGCCTACCAGTGGGTGCTGGGCGACCCGCAGGACATCGAGGGCCTCCGCAGGGAGGAGTTCCCCCTCGGGCTGCTGGCGTTCGGCCGGACCCGCGACCCGAACCTCTCCAACTACCTGGTGGACTCGTTCGAGCTGGTGGCGCGCGCCATCCGGACGGCCGTCATGGTGCGGCCGGACCTCACGCTCGTGCCCACGGTCACGAACTGCTTCGACCTGGACACGACGTCGGAGACGTCGGGACAGTACCTCTTCAGGTGAGAGGGGTGAGGTCATTTGCGGGCTGTGGCTCAGCGGTAGAGGGAGCAGAGGCTCGCGGTCGGAAGTGCCCGGGTTCAAATCCTGCTCCGGAGTTTAACGCCAGGGTCGACGAAATGAGTACTGGTCCGATTAGCATGGCTGGATACGTACGGTGAGAAAGAAGGTCAACATACATGTATACCGCACCTCCGATTAGCATGGTGGGCTACATATGGTGCGAAAGAAGTTTAACATGCATTCGAGTGGTTTAGTCTATGGCTAGACTCGATCTACCATTCACCCCAAACGCAACCCTCCCTCCCCAACCCTGCCATAGGAAAGTGGAATTCCCACCACTGGCGCAGGGCTGTAAACAGCAGACGGGTACTGCCTCGATGCTCATTTGAGAAAGAAATCACTTTGACCTTGTTGATTGTACAATCATTGATGTTACACCACAGGAACTTGGGGGATAGAGGCGACATGGGGAGGCCTTCGTCCACAAGTGGCTTGGCCATGGCTGATGGTGATCATGATGAGTATTGTCCTACTAAGTTGGTTTTCGAGGTCATGCTGCCGTACGGC
Source organism: Entosphenus tridentatus (assembly GCA_014621495.2). Lineage (NCBI taxonomy): Eukaryota > Metazoa > Chordata > Hyperoartia > Petromyzontiformes > Petromyzontidae > Entosphenus > Entosphenus tridentatus. Next base: position 62,269 of record JAAXLI020001323.1, on the reverse strand, counting down.
TCTTCCGGTGCGTTTCCAGGTCTTACCGTGCGTTCCGCACGATGTCCAACGTTTCGCTCCACGTGCCACGGAGCTTCTTCAGGAACTGAATGTTGACTACGGCGCTCCGAGCTGCCACTGTAACTCCTTTGCTCAAGTAGCCCGATGCCTTCTCAGCCCAATTGTGTGTAGACACACCGCTGCAGGCTTACATAGGCCTTCATCCAGCAGTGGATCGACCATGGGCAGCTCCTGCTGCTGCTGATACTGGTGACGATGGTACACACACACCGTTTGAAACCTCCAGATGCACACTTTCATAGCTCTGTGTTGATAATCTAAAAAAAGAACCGGTATAAAAATTGCCCCCTCCTAAAATAAATTGGATATTTCCCATGAGAACTAAAGACTCAGCTAGAGTATATTTTGCCAAATTTCAGCATTCCCGCTCTCCTCGACCATAATTTGCATTAGCCACTCTCTCACTCGCTCACTCAAGGCCAGCTATATATATGAGATTTGGACTTAATAATTGAGCACCGGGCATTTGGTGCGCGTGATTAGGATTGTAATACAAAATATGCCACTCTTGGCAATGAGTGCAAAAACACTCAATCATCTCCTCTCTCGGTTTAAACCCCAAACGGTGTCCCTTTAATTACAAAGGAGACACTTTTCAAGAGATCACCAGATTTTGTCGCATCGGCCCAAAGTGGGCCATTTGCTGCCGAACCGTTATATAACGGTTTAACACGTAGGCTTTCGCGACCAATATTATGCATAATAAAGGTTTTTGGGTTAGATCGCGTTATTTATAAATGTGTCGTAACCCTCCACCACCCGACACGGCCAAACAGTAAAAAATGTGTGACGTTTGCAAAGGACAAAATCATTCACTTCTTTAGCCCACCGGTGTGTCGAAGAGCGAATCAACATCATTTAAAATTTGAGTACGACGTTTCGCTGGTAATTACATCCAGATTCATCTGGCAAATCGCTCGATGAAGCTGAATGTGATTACCAGCGAAACGTTATATTCTAGATTTGAAGCTTTCGTGACTGCAAGGATTCATATTCTTGGTTCTTTCGGTAAAGTCACGTAGGTAAAAAATTGAATTAATAAAAATAAACCAATAAAAATTACGACGTTTCGGAGGCAACACAAGCCTCCGTCATCAGGTGGGACCGTCACAGCCAGATTAGCTGCATCAAGTGAGGCAGGGAGCACCCTGAGAACGATTGTTTAAGGGTGCTTTATACGCTTAAATTATTATTATTATTATCAGTGAGAAGTCGATATTTCAGCATTCTTGGGGAAATAGAGCAGTGGCGCAATGGTGAGCACGCTTGTGCTCGGAAGGTGACAGCTTGCACGCGTTCACCTTTGCCCGCCTGCACTAACCAGGGCGGTGAAGTACGGTCAAAGCAACCGTCATGGCCGACAGGAAAATTAGAATGTTAGCATTTCATACATTTAAATACACAACAATAACAACAGCAACAACAATCAAAACTCCCACGAGTTAAAGCTGCGAAGTTTGCAGTTGCCGAGTAATATTTTAGGCAACGTTGACCGAAATAAATGCTCTCCTGCAATGGAAGGTTACAGCGGCTTTCATGGAGTGGTGACCTTTCAGTTTTTTTGCGTGCGCTGATAAATGGAACTTTGACGGGAGGAAAATTGGTTCCTTGTAGCAATAAGTTTGTTCATTCATCGAAAGACATTGCATGAAAAAACGCTTTGCAGGTCTCATTTTAATACAAAGCAGAGGTCTATTGAATCATATGTCAAAATGCAAATGTAATCCAGACTAAATAACTAACTACTATCACGTGACATTTACGAAACATTCAAACTTCAGGATGATTTTCATTGAACCTCCAAAACATTATTTTCTTTTTCAAAAGACATTTCCAGGGGTGCGGGAAGGATGGGGGTGGGGATATTTGTCAAATCTAAGACGCTGAAATTGCCCTGCAATGTGTTTTTTTGGGTCGTACCGCCAGCATGCTGTCAGGCGCTATGAACCCAGAACAACAGAGCGGGGGGGGGGGCGGGGGGGGTTTTAATTAAAAAAAAACGTTCGGCTCCTGGAGGGAGTTCACGCGGAGCGGAGCGAAACCTCGGCTGTCACTGCTGACGTCGTGCCGGAGGCAGAGCGCGCGGCAACAACCTGGGAGCGCACCGCGGGGCCGTACGGCCACGGACGCATAGCGCTGAAACCGTTTGAACGAAACTTTTTATTTTCTTTTACTCGGTAAGGCCCCACTGAGCTGCCGTGTAGCTTATTTTTTGCAGAGGCGACCTGGCTATCATGGATGACAGCTCAACGACGTGGCTTCTTATCGACGTCGTCATCATCACGTGGAAATTCATAGCAGCCAAATCGTTTTACACAGAGACTAATGCATGAAACAATGCAAGATGGATGTGAACAAAGCCGTCGACGTTTTTTGTCACGTGCGTAAAACAAGTGACGGTGGTGCAGCCCTGTAATTGCTCGCTCAAGCCACTGCTGGCAGAAGGGGCCTCCACGAGAGAAGGGCTCTTGATGGTGAAAATATCATAGAAGAGAATGGGAATATTGCCCACACTTTTTCCCATCACAAACCACGACCCACAGATCAACTGACTGTAGATAATTAATTTACAAACTATTTCAACTATTAACTATTTGTTATTCTTTGGGTCTTTCGGTAAAGTCAAGTAGATAGGTTCAAAGAAAATAACAAAAATCTACGACGCGTCGATCGCAACACAAGCGGTCGTCATCATTTCGGTAAAGTCATCGTTAGGAATTCCTGCAGTAACGAAAGCTTTGAGTCAAGATTTAACTATTTGTTATTTTACCAGGTAAGGCCCACTGAGCTGTATAGCGCTTTTTCAGAAGCGACCTGGATATCACAGAGGATTGCTCAACGAAGTGGCTCATCATCATGTGCAAACAGCAGCCAAACACACTAAACGCGCATTGATTCAAAATGTGGAGCGAAACACCGTAGGACCTGGAGAAAAATCCACGTGACCACGTGGAGAGAGAGACGCAAACTCCGAATATACAGGTGTCAGGGTCGGTATCGAATCCACGACCTCCTGCATACCAGGCAAGGTAGTTAACATCTCGCCACCGTGGCCCCCTTATTCACGAAGTGAAGCACTACCAAGCGCCGCAATTGTGGAACGCTCCGAGCATTGAGTTGTCTACGCCAACACGTCACTGTTAGAAAAAGTTAGATTCGCAGAGTGCTTTGTTTACATTTTGAATACAATTGAAAGGCAAATGCAAAATGCGGTTTTCTTACGCATATAAATTAGGCTATAGCTCAGGATACTTTTACAAGCAGGATTTAAGAGGATTTTATTTTATTTTTACGTATGCAGGGACAGCAGGGTAGAATGCTAACGGGCTTGGGGAGACGATGTTCATAGCAGAAGAGAAAATGAAGAAACTTGTAAAGGGAGAGAGAGAGGCACACAGTCATGAGGCAGAAAATGCAGGTATTGATGATGTATTTGAACACAGGAGGAGTCTCAGCAATTGTAGACTGCCAGAAGAAAGGACTTATAGACCGTGGGGACAGTAGCAGAGACCATAATATAGTTTGTTTTAGCTTATATCACGTAAATATAAATATGTCGTTAAACCCGCCACAACCCGACACAGACAATTAGTAAGGTTAGTCTCAGACAATTTGAGAACTCAGACTGTAAATGTTGTGTGTTTACTCTCCAACACACTGGTGTGCTGTACTAGTAACGAATTGGCATGTTTTGTTTACGTGACAAACCTTACTAATTGACTGTGTAGGGTGGTGACGGGTTTAATGACACATTTATATATTTACGCGATCTAACCCCCCAAAAAAACCCTATATTATGGATGATATTGGTCGTGAATGCCTACGTGTAGCAGAGACGGTTATTCCTACAACCAAATGAGAGAAGGTTGATTGAGAGGTTTTTTTTTACAGAAAGGCCCTTTTCGTGGCATTGTTGTCACCGTTGTTGTTGTTATTGCAAAGGACACCTTGAAATTTCAGAATTCTCAGGGCGACTGAGAATGAATGCATTTCTACATCTGGGGCAATGCCTTCCCTAACAAAAGCCTCCAATTTTAAAAGGACTTAATACATCATCTGGCCACCTATTTAAAATCGGGCAGCTCTCCATACATAATGAAAACAGCACTCTGCATGCAGCCATCACTTTAAGATACAGAGCCGATCAGTTAGGGTAGAGCAGTGGCGGCAGTGGTGAGAACACAACGCCAGAACCCAGGCACCTCGCTGTGTAGCAATTTTTTTTTTATTCCTCGGTAGTAAATGTAATTTTCTTATTGCTTATGCCTCAAAAGTACAGCAAATGGCTGTTATTCCCCACAAACTTTGCTTTTGTGACCAGGACAGTGACATTTTGAAATTTACTTATTTCCACTGAGAAAACGTGTGCATTTGTGTCATTCCTTCACATAAAGTCCTGGTCACAAAAGCAAATGTTGTCGGAAATAATAGCCATTTTCTATACTTTAGAGGCATAAGCAATTAGAAAATAAGACTTAGTACAAAAATCGTGTTACGTAGTGAATTACCAGCCGTGGCTAACATCAGTGGTGGTTATTTCAACTGGGCCTGTGCCCCTGCTTGTACCAATCCACACTAACCAGCATAGTGAGGTATGGTCAAACAACTGCCTTGACTTCATCCAGAAGTCAATTAACAAAGCGTTATACCTTATTATTATTATTATTATGTTACCACCTGCAACCCCCCCATGACTCCATTAATATGCTTTCCAATGTCAATGCTGGAAGAGATGGAGTTAATACCAGTCCCGGATTAAGCTAGTGCGGGGCCTGTAGCATATGTTATAAAGGGGCCATAAATAAATAAATAACACACATACATATTGAAAAACTTATTTTTTACTTGCATAGTAAAATCATCTTTTTTTCATTTGCTATAAAGCCAGATAATACGACAAATCAATAACCTTAAACACCCAGTCGATCATAAAAGTTGAAGGCAGTGTAGTACTATAGTAATATAGCAAGTGCAGAATCACTTAAACGGAATTGATAGCTTCAAATCATTTAGCACGGGGCCCTTGAAAGTGCGGGGCACGTAGAATATGAAGCTACTTTTGCTACTAGGAAAATCCGGCACTGGTTAATACATGAGAATGAAGCATATTATTTGAGTACAATCTCAATTGTGAGCTTGCGAAGGACACCTCTCGAGAGGGGATGGCAGCCGACGGCCAAGACGAACGATTCATAATGAAGGTTTTAGGGGTTAGATCAGCACACCGGTGTGTTGGAGAGTAAAACCCACAACGTGCACAATGACTCTCCAACACACCGGTGTGCTGAAGCCAGTGGCGTGTTTTATTTACGTGAAAAGCCTTACAGATTGGCTGTGTCGGGTGGTGCTGGGGATGGGTTAACGACACGTTTACATTAACGCGATCTAACCCATGAAAACCTTTATTATGAATAATATTGCTCGTGAAAGCCTACTAAGTGTTAAACTGAGGACCCACGATGCAGTGGCAGCCGAAGGGAGAACCTGTCTGACAGCTCGGGTATTCACAGCTCAACAAACGTGGTATTTAAGTGACAGTGAGCTGTGTGGGTATTCAGTGTTAATTTAGTCGGTGTGTTTTTTGTGTATTTTTACGTATGTCTGTTCAACTTCTTTCACACCGTATATGAACAACCGTGCTAATCGGAGGTGCGATGAGCACGGTTGGTCGACGAGACCCGGTGGAATTTTAAAGGTCTTAGTCTGCGGATTTCCTTTGGTTATCGTCTCACTCGAGGCGACAAAAGAGCCAGAGATGAAGTCCGCACTTGATTATTGTTGGTTGCAGTGGAATTCTCTGCCGATGTTGTGCTGATGTCAGCCGTTATAAGTGAACTCGGGTAAAAAAAAATGTTTAATCTAAGCTTCCTCAGTGCACTATTGGCATTCGTCTTTGTTGAGACTGACCAGGATTGCCTCATCATGGTCGGTCGCGCTTTGGTCAGTGGCGGGCAGCGGCCCAAGTGATCGTCGCGCTCGGCGATTTCCACCCACTCATCATCGTCATCATCGAACGGAGCGACAATAAACACTCCGTCGACGAACATTCGAATATTTTTTGCCACCAATTTCATTAGCGAGATGAACGCCGCTTGTCGTCAACAGCCAACAGCACTCCACACGATGACCCTCTTGACCAGGCCCTCACCACCACCCCCTCTCCCAACCCTCCACCCCGTGACCTCCACCGTTACAGGTTCATCACCAACACGAGCTTCGAGGGCATCTCGGGGTGGATCGAAGTGCAGAACGCGTCGAGGATCACCGCGACGGCGCGCCACAACATCTGGCACCTCCAGCACGACCTGCTGGGCATTCCCACGTGGACCAAGGTCGGCTCGTGGGACTCCTCCGAGATCACCATCGAGCCGAGCCTGTGGCCGGACACGAGGGAGCACGCTCGCAAGGGCCCGGGGGGCCCCGCCCGGCCCCGCCTGCGCGTGGCCGCGCTCGCCCACCCGCCGCTCGTCTCCGCCGCCGACGCCGCCGACGAGGGACGGTGCGCGACGGGACGCCCCTGCCTCGAGGCCGTCGCCGGCGGGGGGGCGGCGGCGGTGGCGGCCGCCGCCGCCGAGTCGCTGGAGGCCGCGTTCCGCGAGCTCCGCTCCGGCAACGGCAGCGTCGCGACGCCGGCGGGCGACGGCCGCCCCGGCCGCGGCGAGGGTCGTTACCGCGCCCGCTGCTGCTCGGGCTACGCCGTCGACCTCCTGGACAAGCTGTCCCACGACCTGCGCTCGTTCGACCTCGACCTGTACATAGGCGGCGGCGACGACGTTGACGACGAGGAGGAGGAGGAGGCAGCGGCGGTGGACGATCGGGGCAGGGCCCGCTGGACGTGGCCACTGGGCGAGCTGTCGAGCGGCGCGGCCGACCTGGCGGTGACGGCGCTGGGCGCCGGGGGGCCGCGCGCCGCGCCGCCCCTCGAGTTCACGGCGCCGTTCCTCTCCAGCAGCCTCTCCATCGCGGTGGCGCGGCGGCAGGAGGGGCGCCACCCGCTGGGGGCCTTCGCGCTGCCGCTCCACTGGACCGTGTGGGTGGGCGTCTTCGTCGCGCTGCACGCCATCGCGCTCTTCCTCACGCTCTTCGAGTGCAGGACTCCGCGCGCCGACGGCGAGGCGCCGGGCGGCATCTCGGGCACGGCGGCGACCGCGGCGGGGACGGCGGCCAAGGCCCGGGGCTCCTTCTCGCTGGTGGCCGCCCTCGGCCTCTGTTACTCGGTGCTGTTTGGCCGCAACGTGGCGAGGGGGGCCCCGCGGTGCTGGTCCAGCCGCTTCCTCGTGGGCCTCTGGGCAATGTTCTGCCTCCTGTGCTTCTGCATCTACACGGCCAACCTGGCCGCGATGTTGGTGGGAGGGAGGTCACGCGACGAGCTCACGGGGATTCACGACCCCAAGGTAGGGCGGCGATGATGCGGCGATGATTCAGGCGATGATTCGGCGGTGGGCGAAACGATGATGCCGTCACTTTGATGCTGACGGAGCGGTGCTCCATCAAGGTTCATCATCATCATCAACAAGGTTCACCATCATCATCGTCATCATCATCATCGTTATCAACAAAGTTCACCGTCATCGTCGTCATCAACAAGGTTCACCATCATCATCTTTGTCATCGTTCCCATGGTTGTGTAGAGCAGTAGAACGTTCTTTTTTCAATGACATACTCAGATTCATCATCATCAACAACCACAATATTTAGTACATTCATAGTGTATGGCTCTTCGTTGATCTACCTGTTAGATGAAGGCCTCCACATGCTGTTCATGAACGTGGGTTATTTGACCAAACTTCACTACGCTGATCAATACAGGTTGGTGAAAGGGCTGCCCATGAACGCTTCAGATATTACTCGCCACTGGTGTTAGCCGTGGCCAGTAATCGAACTCAGGTGGCCGATTTCATAGCTCAGTGCACTAACTACTGCGCCATCACCCCCCCCCCCAATCCACCCACTATATGTTTGAAAATATATTTCTCAAAGTTAATTTTGTAAAAAAAAATAACTAGAAAGATGGCAGCTTCATTAAAGTAATAAAACAATATGAGACGGAAACAAAACACATCCATGTTTTTTTTTTCAATTTAAAGCTTTCGTGACTGCTTGAGTTGCAATCGAAACGTCGTGACAATTGTATAGTTTTATTTTTATTATTTTATTATTTCCCTTCTACGTGACTTTACCGAAAGAACATCCATGTCTCTTGAAGGCTCTTAAAATCTCTCGCATAGGCCGATGCTGTTTCAATATATCTAATTATAACCCACACGTCAACAAAAACCCAAAACAAAAAACACACAAGGCGCCGTTACAAGATGTATAAAAAAGACATTCACCAAAACAAAGAGGATTCTTAGCAGTCTGGCTGCAGCACGATAAAGAAAAAAGTCATTTGTAGGCCCAACAACAAATTTGCCCAGATTACATTTTCGAAGCTTATTACCCTCAGCGTATCATCCCACGGCAAACAGATTTTCTGTAAATACTAAATACACGTAATATCAAATTCCCTTTAGTATTACTGCTTGCTCTGGCTATTTGAGAGCCTGTTTAATTTTGCGTGAGAATTCTGCATGGGTTTTTTTTTATTGCCCTTGCTGATGCGCTCGCTCTCTCGATGGCTTTTGTAAGACAATAAAAAAAGAGAGATAATAGCGTTATCCGTGATTAAAATTGTTTCATCTACATAGGCCGTTCCGCAGCGGTTGCGACGGTTGGCGGCAGACCAGACCCCAGAGGTCGTCCGGTTCACGTTCAATCTCCAGGCGCGGCAGTTGCAAGCAACGATGCACGCTTCTCACATCCCATAGCCTCCGCCCACCCAGTCACCCCTTTCAAAGCGCTGTCCGCCCAGCAGTTGTGAATGGCCACGCGATCCGCAGCTCGTCGATGAGCCACGTGTCGGTGTGGTGGTGGGGTAAAGTGTGGGTACTGCCGCCCTCGTACGAGATGCCTGGCCGAGGATGGAGGGAGGGAGTGGAGGCCGCAACACCGCGGGAGCTCTCTGGAGACGCCTCGAGTGGAGGATTGTCTGGCGGCAGTGGCGCGAGCGAGCAATTGCAGGGCCTTACCCTTTACCTTATGGCTCAGCTGCACGAAAGTTAATTAGGAATCGAACGATTGTTTGATTTATATTTAAACAAAAAAAATAGTTGTGAGGCGCACGTGTTAAGTTGTGTTTGTGTCGCGTATAATTGTTTATTTTAATCATTTATTATACGGCGACCAACATACGTGCTCTGGGTTCATATCGCTCAGACAACAACAATAGCATTTGAAAAAAAAACAATCAGCACTGTTACTGCTTTGCACACTGCACTGTGAATCCAGCGACCCGAGTTCGATACCTGCCCAGGATCCTAGCCTCCTCCCCCCCACTTCACAAGCCAGCACAGACCAACGTGGTGAAGTATGATCAAACCATTCCCTCGAGTGACAGAGCAGGGAGAAACCTTTATCCAGCAGTGCACGTGCACATTCGTTGGGAGACTTATACGAATACGTATTCTTTGTACGTGGCGGGAGTAACAATTTGCCGAAGACAACTCCTACGTGTACACTTCTATAATCTACCCAACTCAATGAATAGAGGTCAGAAACCTATTTTCTGTACTGCCTCGCCCAAGAACTTAGCTGCCGCAGTGGCTTAGACGCATCAAAGACAAACCATCCCCCGTATAGTCTTTAACAGACTGTTGGGGCAAGTGTTGTTAGCGAGCACCTATGAAGGCCGGCACAGCACACGAGGTGGGTGGCCAACACCACGCCCGACCGCCTTTGTCTCCACAGTTGCAATGTTTAAACACCGCACCAGGTACTCATTTGAGGCTGAATCGGCCAACGGGAGGCCCAGGACCGGTTCAGATTATCGTCGCTGGTGTTGGCCGTGAGCGGGAATCGAACCCGGGTGACCGCTAACCACTACACCACCGAACCCCGTATCACACACGCACGTCGCGATCGCCATACAATGAGCAGTGGAGATGCCCGGCCCTTGCAGACTGTACTGGGTCCCAGACACGGAGATACAAAGAGGGGTTGGGGAGGGGGTGTAATACAGGGGAGGGGGGGACCCCATTAAACCTCCGCGATTGGCTACGTACGGTGCGAAAGAAGTTCTACATGCAAACAGACAACCACGCCAACTGATCCAAGTCCCGACAACCTCTCACTTGGCAAAGCTCACGGAGACTACGCACGCTGCAGAGGAGGGGCCCGAGCAAGTCCGCGTGTCTCTCGTGGCACGGCGGGGTAAAGCGTGGGTACGTCCACCCCCAATCGAACTCAAACTCCTCCGACAACGTGACAGGTTTTGTTGTTGGTGGTGGTGATGGTGGTGTTTCAGCGGACCCCGTAGTTATCGTCGGCGCGGTGTTTTTATCGGGCGGAAACTGGGAATTGAAAGTGTGGGGGACCTTCCTTTGATGGAATCAAACCCCGAGCGATCAAATGCAATCTCCGTGCAATGAGCAAACAGCGGTGCAGCGAGCGAGCAAGGGGGGACCGGCGGATAAGCAAACACTCCGCTGCAATACGCCCGTGGATCACATCGCACGCGCACTCTGGTTTGTAGAACGCGCTGCTACTGCGGTCACCGCGGCTACTGGAGTCGACTTTTTGTTCTCTCCGGATCCTCCGTTTTTTTATATTTGTTTGTGCCCTCCACAATTAAGAAACGTTCGTTGCGCGCTATTTATAATTTTTGGCCGCTATGAATGCCCAAATGATGACGTCGCTTCGTCTAGCTGTCATCTGTAGCCAGGTCGCTTTGGAATAATAAGTGAATACCTCAGTGGGTTGCCTGGTAGGATGGGGATGATTTGGTGTTGTATTTGTTTGTGTTTGGGTGATTTGTTTACCTTTTTTGTACTTTGCACTGTCGTGTTTTTGTACTGTTTGTTGTTGTTGTGTAGCGGGTTCCACGGATACACACACTAGAAGTTGGAGGCAACACGTGTATTATAACACCCCAACAGGGTAACTGCAAAAACCTACACTTGGTTAACTAGACCACAACGGGGTAACTACATAACCGGGTCAGTCAGTAACACAATGCCTGACCCACGAAGCCGAACGTAAAGACCGAAGACCGAGGACCCAGGATGGAAGAGACGTAGCACCGACGGGTTCCATTCCAACAGAGAGCCGCGATTGCTCTCGGGACCTCCCCTTTATGCTCCCGAGAGGCGTGGCCTCGCTCCGCCCTCGGCCACGCCTCCTTCAGCCACGCCCCCTTCTGGGTCTCACCAGAAGGTTCTCGACCAAGCATCACGTGTCCCTCACGCCACCCTTTTACCCCCCCCCCCTCGCTACCCTGTCCCGGTCACGTGCACTCTCGGGTTCACCCAGACTGTCACGTCCTCACTTGCCCTCTCTCTGACCGTTACCAGGACCATGCCCCCTAGGGCCCGCTTCCATGCCATAGGGGCCGTCCATGAATGACGTCACGCAGAGAGAGGCTCAAAACCAATAGCGGAGTCAGGATTTTTAGGTAGGGGGGGGGCAACCCCTCCAGCAATGTAACATTATATGAGTTGTTAGTAAGTAAGGACTTGTCCCTTGGTTTTTATTCGACACGTGTGTGGCGATGGCGCAGCCATCGATCGAGGGTCGAATTCGAACTGTGTGTGATTGGCATCGCGCTCGCTGAAGGTGAATGCCATCAGGGAAGTCGTGGACTGTATACGCAACTGCGCACAATTATGAGTCACTTATAACTGCTTTGCCGTTACTTATTGCCAATTATGGACTCACATAATTGTCTTATCATCTCAAAGAGTCCCTGGCACGTAATAATATGCTACACAGTGGCAGTGGGGGTCGCAAAAAACTGATTTATTACTAATAAACCCCAATGATCCGATCGAAATTCGGGATTTCGATCGGATCATTGGGGGGGGGGGCACGTGCCACCCCACCCCCCACTGGCTCCACCAGTGCTCAAGACGCACAGTTCCACTCTTGTGACAGCAGCTGGCGCTCAACGCCGTCGTGACTCTATTGACGTCACTACAGTTGTGACGTTCTTACCACGTGCCCCTACTGGACATCGGTGAAAAAGAGCTTCGTGGCTCATCGGATTCCTGCAGTATTCATATTCTGAGTCGGGTTGTGCAAGCGCACTCTCATTTGTAGGACACACTGCTGCTGCTGGAGTCGTGTTGCCACCCGTCCTGGTTTTTGCAGGACAGAGAGGCTGAAGAAGGTGCTATGATGAAGGGTCATATCTACTATTGCCTATAAAATACTATTTCTCTTTAATGTTGTTAGGTGTTTCTTGTTGTTGTTGTTGTTGCTGCTGAAATTTTATCAATGCGTATACGAACAACCAGAGCAAAATAAAAAAAATGTGCAAATGCATATTCCCGTGACAGCTGCAAGCAGCCGTCTTCCGCGATGGCAAGTCAATACCTACGAAGACAAACGCACGTTGGAAACTGTTACGTAACCCACGCATAAGCGTCATTCTCCCTCCCACCGCCCCACTATTTAGTATAGAAAGCAGGACAAATGGGTGCTCAGTGTTGCTCATCTCTGTTCTTATGGCCCTGGGGCAGGTGGTTGCAAAATGTCGCGTTTCCTACTGTGGGGCCCAGACACTTTAAAGCATGACAGCCGCTGTTTTAAAACACAAGCAGGTTGCATACTCTTTGGTTCTTTCAGTAAAGGCACGTAGGTGAAAAAATAAAATAAAATACAAATTTACCGAAAGAACCAAAGAGTATGGATCCTTGCAGTCACGAAAACTTCAAATCTAGAACAAACAGGTTGTTTTTCTTAATTTTAAGTGTTAAATACAGTTAGAGCTAACATTGAAAGTCCCTACGGTGAACCAATTTTTTTTTACATTAATGATATTAATTATTGTACACTTAATGAATATCATTAATGGATATCGTAACGAAATGTTAACTGCGCATGACGAAACGTTAACTATCTCAATTAAAAAATAAATATCCCCAATAAACTCACGAAGCTTTTAGTACCATGCAGCATACAAAAACTTTGAATCCTACAATTATTATCTACTTTAATTAACTTCTCACCACAAGCCACATTTCCACGTGTTTTGTAATGGTCTCGGGGAAAAAAATCGCAGCGCCAAGCGTTCACTTTCACAGTTTCCCGTCCTTTTGTGGGAGAAAATAAATCACTCAGTGGGTTGAAACGGGGAATATTCTTCAGCTCACTTCGCATGATGCCTCCGTTGCCCCTTGTGATCAATTCCCTCCACCCCTGTGAACGTGCCATTAATGCGAGCGAGGTATTAAACATCGTAATTAGTGTCGCTTGGGCGGGGGGGGGGAAGTAGCCAGCGTTTTGTTTCGTTCGAAATAAGTCCGAGAAAAAAAACACACACACGTTGCCCGGGCTGGGTTCTTTTTTCACGTCTCGTGCGCATTCCTCCAGATCGCCGGGGCAAAAGTGAGTGTCATGAATGTCTTGCGGGAGACGTCTGTGGATAGCGCGCTCTCCGTTGATTCGGCTGCGGTGAAATTTGTTTCCCATTTGAACCCCGTGTTCTCACTTTGCCCACGTTGGGAGATCGTTCGATTTTCGTCCAGACAGCATCGGCTATCGCTGTTATCTCTCGCAACGGGGGGTGGGAGGGGCACCTCCAATGTGGTGTGTGAGTTTGGGCCACTTCTCCATTGTGTTTTCTTCTAAGCCACAAGTCCCGTTCATGGAACGGGCTCAGCTGCTCAGATTTGTATGCTCCGTGGACTTATATTCTGCACCTCTTTTCGAAACACGTTCCTTCGGAGTGGGCAGGTAGGAACTTGGTTGGACAGCGCATTCGTGCACGACAGACAAATATGCACGACAGACAAATAATCCCTGGTGGGCAGTGTGGAACCTGTTGTTCCTACCTGTATAAAAGATAACTTGACTTGAGGTAGCCAGGCAGCCGGCCAGGTAGCCAGCCCCCTTAACAATCGGCCCCTCCCCCTTGCTTAGGCCCCTCCCCTTACCCCCCTCCCTTAGGCCCCTCCCCTGACCCCCCCCCTTGCTTAGGCCCCTCCCCTGACCCCCCCCCCCCCATATCCTTAGGCCCCTCCCCTGACCCCCCTTCCCTTAGGCCCCTCCCCTCTCCGTACCCGGCAGTAGGTCTCCACCAATCAAAGAGCTGTTTATATTATATATTTATTTATGCACGACAGACAGACAGACAAAAAATCCCTGGTGGGCAGTGTGGAACATTGTTCCTACCTGTAACACGTTCCTTCGGAGTCGGTAGGTAGGAACATGGTTGGACAGCGCATTCGTGCACGACAGCCAGACAACTCATACCTGGTGGGCAGTGTGGAAGCTGTTACTAACTGTATAAGTGTAGTGTATCGTGTTGTGTATAGTGTAGTGTGTAGGTTAAACGTTGAGTTTTATAAGGGCACCACGGGGTGACCCACCCAGCCCCCTCCCCTTGCTTAGGCCCCTCCCATTACCCCCCTCCCTTAGGCCCCTCCCCTGACCAACCCCCTATATCCTTAGGCCCCTCCACCTGACCCCCCCTCCCTTAGGCCCCTCCTCTGAACCCCCCCCCCCTCAGGCCCCTTTCATGACTCCCCCCTTCCTTAGGCCCCTCCCCTGACCCTCCTCCCTTAGGCACCTCCCCTCTCCGTACCCGGCAGTAGGTCTCCACCAATCAAAAAGCTGTTTGTAAGGTCTCCACCAATCAAAGAGCTGTGTGTATTATATATTTATTTATGCACGACAGACAGACAATTCATCCCTGGTGGGCAGTGTGGAACATTGTTCCTACCTGTATTATATCCACTATCTACTGTATGCGGCCTCCTGAGACGATCTCCCTTCTGAAATTAGAAAGCCACTGAAGCTATGAATACTACATATGGAATTGTAATGTATGACTTACTTCTAGATTTGAAGCTTTCGTGACTGCAAGGATTCATACTCTTAGTTCTTTCGGTAAAGTCACGTAGGTAAAAAATGAAATTAAAATTAATAAAACATTAATAAAAATTACGACGTTTCGGAGGCAACACAAGTCTCTGTCATCAGGTGGGACCGTCACAGCCAGATTTGCTGCATCAAGTGAGGCAGGGATTCAAGATGCAAGCTCTTAAATACAAGTTAAGGGGGAGGAGACGAGGGGGGAGCTTATCAGAATGTGGTAGCCAATGAATGGAACGTATCGGGAGGGGGGGGCGGGGCTTAAAGAGGGCACGAGGTGCTCGTTGGCGTGGGCGTGGACGTGTTTGACTTACTGTTAGTAGCTCAGCTTATTGGAGAGTATATTTATTCTATATTTGAAGCTTTCGTGACTGCAAGGATTCATACTCTTAGTTCTTTCGGTAAAGTCACGTAGGTAAAAAATGAAATCAAAATGAATAAAATAAAATAAAAATCACGACGTTTCGGAGGCAACACAAGTCTCCGTCATCAGGTGGGACCGTCACAGCCAGATTTTCTGCATCATGCACGTCGTGGTTTTTTTAATTGTATTAATTTTGATTTCATTTTTTACTTTACCGAAAGAACTAAGAGTATAGAGTATATTTAGTATATTGATGATATTGATGTAGTTTATATTTTTTACGTGGTGGTTTGGCTGCTACAGCTCCATACTATTAAAATTCCTTCCCTTTATTACTGCTAACCCTACCTCCTCCCTTTGTTGCTGCTAATCTTACATAATGCACGGGCATAATATGACTTTGGGACCCCCCCCCTCCTACGCATTCTACAAGTAGTGACTAATCCCATATCTGCATTTTCCATAAATATGCTAAATTCCTCTATTGATATGCAAATTCCTTTGTCAAGGCGCCCTTTCTCCCCTAACCCAGCTTAAATATACGCTGCCAAGCTTGGTGGTGTTCATTCAGACGTTGTCTTTCCGACAGACCTGTTCTTCACCTGAGGACGGCTGCTTACGTTGTGGCCGAAACGTCGTGAGAATTGTATCTTTTTATGTTTAATTTTTGTTATTTTATTATTTCCCTTCTACATGACTTTACCGAAAGAACCAAGAAAATGACTAATAGTTTACTGACCTCCATCAAAGCAGTGCTAAATGAAGGCCTCCCAGTTCTCTACTACGCCAACATTTAGTCGATCGACAGGTCGTATGTGGTGGGATAAGGTGTGGCTATTCCCACCTGTTCTGAGGAGTGGAAGAGTAGGCCAATATATCATCCACAGGAAGCTTTCTGGAGCTCCCTTTCGAGAAGGCAGTGCTCTGAGCAAACTCAACTAAAACTAAACTTTTTTTTTATTTTACCAGGTAAGGCATTGTAGCTCTTTTTTACAGAAGCGACCAGTAGACAAATAATAGCTCAAAGAGGTGGATTATCATATGGAAATTTACAGCAGCCAAATACTCTAAACGCGTGACGTTGATCATCAATGTGAAGGGAAACACCGGAGGACCCGGAAGAAAATTCAGGCGACCACGTGGGTAGAGAGAGAGAGACACCGCAAACTCCAAATATACAGCAGGCGTCAGGGGTCGGGATCGAACCCACGACCTCCTTTGTACCTGGCGAGGAAGTTAACATCTTTCCACGGTGGCTCCGAACAATTGCAGGGCTGCCCCTTCACCTCTTTGACACTGTTCATTGAGGAGTTGTAACAATTTACCGTCTCCATGATTCCAAAAACTGTCGCGAAACGGGATCACAATTCGATTCGTGATTAAATTCCTGCGGAAAGTAGCAATGGGCGCGGGATCCATCCTGGCGTTTGTTTTTTTACGGGAACCCTCTTACGAACCAGCTTCTTGAATTAAGTGTAAATAATCAATCGTTGCGTGATTCCAGGCATACATGCTTACAGTTTGAATAAACAAATGAACGTTTCACCGTGCCATGCAAAAGTGTATATTTATCGAGTATGCTTTGTCACATTCGGAATGTTAACCTTATACATTTAGACCTTGGCAATAATTTGTTTTGGCTTGTTGCTTCAAATAATGCATTAGCCGCCGTTCAATGGAGCATTCGGAACAGATGCGGTGTTGGGGACTGACCCATTGTTCCGTACTGTTGTCAGATTTTTGCCGTCAGTTTCTGTCCTTCGGCGTGCAGGTGGGTGCACATTTTAATCACAAGTAGGGCCAATGGAGTGAATCGTGGGAGCATTTTTTTAAGTAAACACTTTTAATCCGTCATCGCGGCAGGATAACATAATTTCTGCCCCCTTGAAAGCGCACGCCTCTCAAACGATGGTGGGATTTTTTTTTGTATCAACTCCCGCATCTGCTTTCCATAATCCTGCGGGGTTTTCACGGAGTTTTTTTTTACCATAATTACAAAGATGCCTTTTTGGAGTTAGCTTGGTGGCTCAGAAGTTAGAGCACTGAGCTGACGCTGCTAAGATGTTGGGTTTGAATCCTGTGATGAAGGGGGTAGTTGTGAGCGCATGGTCTCAGCCTGATCACCAATGACTGCACAACGAAATAAAATGAAAAGCATGACATTCGATTTGGTTCTGGCACTTAATTGGCCTACGTTTCAACTCTTAAGAATTCTAAATATCGGTTTGATCGGCGTGGGAAAAGACACTGCTCTCCGTAGCAGGGCGGGTTGGGGCATTTCTGCCTCCTACTGTGAGGGGCCAGCGTACGCTGGGAAGTAGACGTTTACATTATTGTCCAACTGGCTTGTGACATTTTGGCCACTCCACCACCCCTCCAGTGGAGGTTCTCCAAAATACGGCGAAACGTTGGGATTGTGGTCTGGGGTGTGGCGACCGAACGGATTTATTTATTTTAATTTATTTTCCCTGCGATGATTGGTCCCTGTTGTGTATTTTCTTTTTTAGTTATTTACATATTCATTTATTTTGCTAAATAGTGGGGTTTTTTTGTTTTTGTATCATCTGTCTACGGAGCTGGATAATTGATGTGCAGCGTGGTAGGATGCAATTGCATTAATGCCGCTATTTAAAATGAAATGAATCCTAATAATTACTACCACTACTTGAGGGGATCTCAACGGGAGTAGCTCTGTGATATCCACTTCTCGAACACAACGGGTTGCGCTGCTCTGCGCAAACGGATGCCTCCTTCCCCGTGGCGTGGAACCCCGACGGCGCAATCTGAATACAGCGGTGGCAAAGACGCAAATGTATTTATAAAACGTAAAGATTGCACGCCCCCCCCCCCCTCCTGACGCATTGCGCACTTTATCGCGCACACGCGCTTACTGCTTTCTACCTCTGAAACCCGTAGCTGTTGCTGCGAGAGCGCTCGATTGATCGCGAGCTGATTCATTCGTCGCGTCGACGTGAAATGCTGTCCCACTGCCCGCGAATTGCAGTCGCTGAGCTTGCATTGCTCCGCGTGCTCTGGAAATTCTTACGATGTTTATGGGTTTTTTTTCAAAAGTGTGTTATTTTTTTATTGCGACTCAACGCGAGCCCGGTACAATACGGCCGATCCACACTGGGGGAGGAGGGGCGGGGGTAGGAACAGAAACTCCTCGTGAGTTCAAATTCGGCGCAACGGCGATCGTTGTGCCGAATTTGTGGGGGAGTTGTACTCCCTGTCCCAACTCAATGAGGACTACGCGTTGGGGGAATGCGGTGAAGATTCATATGGGGGGGAAGGGGGGGTAACTAACAAGACTGAAACAGGAGGAAGGATGTGTCCACAACTCTGGCTTTCGCCTGATGAGGCTGGTTGTAATTACCGGCGAAACGTCACAGGCACTCGAATTGTAAATGTTGAGGTGGGTTCACTCTCCAACGCACAACCGGTGTGTGCCGAACAAGCCAATCATCGCCACGTTTTGTTTACGTGACAAACCTTAATAATTGGCTGTGTCGGGTGGTGGCTGGTTTAAGGACGCATTTATATTTACGTGAGCTAACACAAAATGCCTCTATTATGGATACTGAGGGAAGCTCAAGAGCAGAAGGAGCGGGGGTTTGGGTGCGGGCGGGACAATTCTGACAATGTTATTGGTGTCCGTGCGTATCCTTTATTTAACCGAAAGCCAGGGATGTATAGAAAGCAAAAGGTGCTCTGGCTCTCACCCCCTGTGTGTATATTTCCTACTGGGCATCTGTGGAAAAATAGCTTCATAGCTTATCGGATTCCTCCAGTATAAAAATTATGATTCTGATATGTATCCATGTTGAACTTCTTTCGCACCGTGCGTAGCCAGCCGTGCTAATCGGACGGCGGTGGTGGTGATGAGACTGCAAGAGCGGTCCTCGGAGTTCAGATGTCGAGTTTACACAATGATTGCCGATGTTTTGGACAATGGACCTTGTTGATAGCGCGCGTACATTCTACCCTATTCTAGCGTCAGGGCTTCAATGTGTTCAGGAGCCAAATGCCAATGGCGAGGTCGGCTAGACACGACGAGAGGGCTTCAGGAAACGACAGTTCGTGTCGTTTTGCCATTCCGTGCTCTTGGCGATATGGACGTCATGGACGTCAGAGCCAACCGTGATAATCGGAGGTACGGGGTGGCGGGGGGAAGAGTGACGAACTAAAGACAACAGCAAGCAGCTCTGACGAGAAATTCGTTTTCAAATTTCTGTGAGAAAAATAAATCGGCAGAATCCTCCTGAAAGTCTGGAGACTCAGCGAGGCGTTTCTGGGTCATCAATCGTAATCACAGAAATGTACATCATTTATGTAACGTATGCTTTTTGTACGGATCATCACATCGGGAAGGAAATGCTTGCGAACAAGTGTACGTGTCACACATTTTATAATGAGCACACTTGCCTAAAACCACAGCTTAAAGATTCTTACATCCTTGAAGTTACATCTTTTTTTAACAATTTAACACCGCTCACAGCGTTTGTTTACGAGGGTCATCCAAGGTTAACCAGTACCATTCGCCCTCGTAAATGTGAAACGCAGCATGGAAGTGGTTGAAGCCGATTCAATTTTCCACCGTAATCCGCCGACACCCGTGTGAATTTCTCCCCTCGGCGTTGTTACATCTTATTTTCTGCCAGAAGCGAAGGACTTCTTTAGGATAGGTTGCACTTGGCACATTCTCGGGACATCTGTTTTCACACCCTCATCACTCTTGCATGAACTCGCATCCATTTTTAAACATTTTTCACCGCTCACACGTTCTGCCTGGAGACTAATGTATCATGGATTCGTACAGTTAAAGCTACATGTAACATTTCACGCTGAGATTTTTTTTATTCCCCATCATCGCGAAAAAAATCTCATCGCGTAACGTGCTGCTGCCACGCTGCGCATTGTGACGTGGTGCTTGCCCGCCATATTGACATTACCCAGAGTGCTTTGTGCCAGCTGCAGTGTCACTTCACGAGTTACTAGATGCTGCTGCTATCGTATGCATGTTAAACTTCTTTCGCACCGTACGTAGCCAACCGTACGAATCAAAGATTCGATATGCATGTATGTTGAACTTCTTTCGCACCATGCGTAGCTAACCGTGCTAATCGGAGGTGCAATTAGCATGGTTGGCTGTCACTCCGAAAACCTCCACCAGCGATCTGTCTTTCCTTTCTGATTGTCGGGATCAAAACAAAATACTCAGTTGACCTAAAAATCCCCCAACATATCAATAAACCTCGTAAAATGCCGTTAATTAACGGCAGACAGGCTCTTTATGTAAAACCGATGTCAATGTAAATATTTGCTCCGCATGCCTGCACTGTTCTCAACACCTTTAAAGCCACGATCCATCGATACCAAATTTAATTTGCTTCTGCTTCTGTATGGCTACGTCTCGAGTAGGAGCCATGTGTGCAGTGTCGCCCCAGATAGGGACGAGTCAATCTTTCGACGTCTCCCCACAGCTCTCTCACAATCTCCCAGAGCCGTTCTTGCAGCTTTAAGGATTTATAAGGAGTCCAACGGAATGGCAAACGCAACACGGGCTCCGAAGGATATTTCTGATGAAGTGGCCACACACATACACAAACACCCGACACTGGCTCTGACCCACGATCTCGAGCACACGCAGTGCGTTCACTTGGCGCGACGGATTTACGCGGCATCAGCTCCAAAGTCTTCTCTCGTTCAGTTGCAACACGGCAATGTAGTTTCCTTCACTGGCTGGCACAATGGCCTTCTCAGCTTGCGTCCCCTTCCTTGAATGGTTCTGCTAATGCCCTTCTGTAATCCTGGCGGAGGGGGGCTTTCTCTCTTTCGATTTTTTACCAGCAGCGGGACCCACCATGTTGAACGTCTTTCGCACCGTACGTGGCCAAGCGTGCGAATCAGATGTGCGGGGGAAGTACAATAAACCAAATACAAAAACTAAAATCAGTTCTTAAACAATTGCCGAAGGAATGGCCAAACCCAACAGGAATCGCACAGTGTGATTCTAAAGCAATGGCCATGCAGAAGTGAGAGGAGCCGGATCTAAATGAAAACGCGTGCAGATTGGCCTCTCGACGAATGGGAACACTTCTCAATTTAAATCCGCGTACAGAATGCCGTCTCGTTCAAAGTGCGTTTCGAGTTGTTTGGCCGCTATGAATCCCCACGTTGATAAGCAGCTATCATGCGTGATCATGTCGCTTCTGAAGAAGAGCGATAGAGTGAGCCCCCTCGGTTTAACGGGCTAATAGGGTGGAAGGGATGTCCGGAGAATCCAATTGTCCCTTAATGGCCAAATCACGTATTTAGAGCATTAAATCACACCCTACCACACGCAAGCGACTCACCGACAGTTCAGTAATGGATTGTTATAAAATATTGTAATGCTTTTCATAATAGGAAATCAACACAGTCATAATACTAGTTTAATAATACTTGTACATTAATAATACGTTAATACATTGCAGTGATGAACTAATACTGTAATATCGTACTACTGTACATTCACATTTTTATTCTAATGATTTGAGTGGAGGGATACATGTAGAGACTTTGTATTTTAACGCCATACCAACCCGTCATGTTGACACTGTCCAAGCATCAAGCAATCACTGTTCATCTTTGTCGCAAAGTTACGTATACGATGCTGTACTGTCAACTCAATTTCCACTTTGATTCCTCAATTGTGTTGACCTATTTTAAATACAAAAATCACGTGCAGTGTCATAAATGCCGTGCATCCATTTCAGGGGAGGAAGCGAATATTGACCGGACTGATTTCTCCATTACTGGACTTAGTCCGTTGTTTGGGGAAAAGTCCGTTTTTGTTGTTGTTGTCTGATTTTCGGATGAAACTCTTGATTCAATAGATTGTGTCCGTTACATCCGAGATCCGTTGAATGGGGGTCCGTTAAACCGAGGTTGTACCGTATATCTCATCGGGCCTGATGCGGTACATTAAACACGTGTTTAGTTTAGAGCGCAGAAACACAACACGGCAATCGTGTGCTAGGGAGGCTTTGATTGACAGGATCTAAACTTCTTTCAATGGGAGGCCAACCTCCTCGGAAGCTGGAGGGAATACCCCTGTAACCTGGCACAAAATACTGACAGAGAGATCTGTACACTCACAACAAAGACCGACAACAGACGCCTTTTGGACTCACACAGAGACTCGCATAGACTTGCATGCAGAGACCCGTTGGCTCACACAGGGACCCGTAGACGCATAGTATACGCGAGTGTGCGCGGAACTCCACAATAACGTGGCGAAGATGGGAAGCCGTTGCCATCGGGGCGAAGTCGAGTCACAACAATGGACTTGCTGTTGCACCCCCCCCTCTCTTCTGACAGCATAGCTGAGCAGCAGCCCACACCGCAACAGCCTGCTTCGGGGACCGGAGGTTGCCCATTCAAACACTTCCCCAGGCTCAACCCGCGCTTAGCTTGTGGCGTGATCTGCGCATTCCGGAGTGATTTGGTCGGAGGCGTCGCTTAGCTGCCTTGCGTGGAAAATCTAACGAGGCTGTTTTGTCGTAGTCACCTGCCTCCCGGGGTAATGGTGTGGAAACACAATTTATTCCGCGGAATACGAATTGCGGTCGATGAGCTAACTGATCGACCTTTATCAGCGCTGCATGTAAGCGGCGTTTGTCTCTGTCAAAAATTGCTTGTGCTTATGGCGATGGACGCGATATTGGGACAGCGTGCTTTCTGTAGGGTGCCGGTGAATGTACTACGTACAATGTAGCGGAGCTGTTCAAACACATTGTCACACTTGTATGTACGTGTGTTGAACTTCTATCGCACCGTACGTAGCCAACCATGCTAATACGAGGCGCAGGGGGGAAGGACAACAAACTAAACACGAAAAGCAGTTGTGAATAAATTAGTTTTCAATTTTATATATTTTTAATGCATAGCTCCCAGTTGCTTCACGATGTCGTAAGGAGGAGCGTTCCAGACGGCCGCGTCTGAAAGCGCGCGACTAGCAGACCAAAGCCCGCCGCCGTGAGTACGACCAGGAGTTCGCGTGATGGTTCACGCTCCTTGACGCGATCAGCAAGGTGCCGTGGTTAATTTGTGGCAAGCACTTTGTGTGTAATGATATAGCACCTCAGAGATGTCATGTGCTATGAACAAGCGGCTCTTGCACAAAACATCGCCTCTTATATATGTATTTATTGTTTTACTTTCAAGGCCACAGTCTTATCGACAAATGTGTTGAGTTTTTTCTTTCTGTTACAAACATATTGGATTATCATTGAGCACAGCTGACTCATATTGGCAGCGCAGGAACGTCTATAATGTGTTGGGTTTTGTGTGTGTGTGTGCATAAGTATATCAACCCGTGGGTTTCAGTAGTTGGGAGGGGGAAAGGCTGCGGCATGGATACCGTGCAGGGGACATTTTTCAAATGTGCGCGGGAAAAATTCGGCATCAGTGTGTAGCAACAGAATGTATTAATACATGAAACAAATGCCTTACCAGCACAAAACACACGTTTATAAACAACATGAAAGAATTTCGATTTATAGCTTTCGTGACTGCAGGGATTCATCTTCTTGGTTCTTTCGGTAAAGTGACGTAGAAAGAAATTAATAAAATAATAAAAATAAAAAAATAATTATCACGACGTTTCGGCCACGACGCAAGTAGCCGTCTTCAGGTGAAGAACAGGTCTGTCAAGGAGACAGAATCTGAAAGAAATGCCTTACGAACACCTCTTTGATAGGAGTCGTGAAAATGTGACGTTCTCTGTATATTCTGGCTCTTAGTAACCGGGCGAGTTGCAAATATACCAAAGGGGTATAGAGAGTGTGCTAAACATATTCTTAGTTCTTTCGGTAAAGTCACGTAGGTAAAAAATTAAATTAATAAAAATAAAACAATAAAAAATCAGAAACGATAGCAATTTATGGACCGGCACAACGTTTGCGATCTCCGTTCATGCATTTCTAAAAAGGACATTCAGGACGCACACTCAAGGGGGTTCGGGCGGATTGGCACGTGAGGTCCGATTGAACTGGGCCCAGGAAAGCCACCGGATCTCACGCCTCTTGGCCGTGTTCTCCCCCGGCCGTCCCAGGGACGACACAGAGCTTGCGATGACACCTCGAGCCGAGTGAGCTCGCGTCAACGTGGACATGAGGCGGAGTGCTCATGCATCTTGCGTGGAACGGACTGCGACGGCTGTCCAAGCAAATACGACAAAGAAAATAATAGTCGGTGGCTTGCAATAATTGGCAAAGGTGCAGCCCTGCAATGGCTTTGCTCATGGCGCCGTCGGCAGATGCGCCATATGGTATTTGGCCTACCCTTAGGGGCCGTCCATAAATGACGTCACGCACCTGGGGGGGGGGGGAATCAGACATTCGTTACGATGTGTGACTAGGGGGTGGAGGGCGTTTGAGAAATGTGACGTCACATCAAAATGCGCAACTTTAAATAAATGTAGACAACACGTTCTACTTAATTAAATAGACTTTTTAATAAATGTTTTCTCCTACAACATCAGAGTGCAGCGCCACATTAAATACGCACTACAACGACAATAGTTTAAAGCGATTTGAAGCATGTTTTATTTTAGGGGGGGGGGAGGGCAGAACTTTGGGACGTCATATTTGAGGGGGGTTTGATTTTTGTGACGCCGTGTGACGATGGGGGGGGGGGGTCAAAAATCGTCCAAAATCGCGTGACGTCATTTATGGACGGCCCCTTACACGCTGGCCAGACGCCTTCGAAGAGGTGGGAAGTTACCCACACTTTACCCCACCGCACGCGCCTTGCCCATTGACCGCTTGGCGGATAGGGGCGGCGGCGATGATTTCGGAAACTTGTTCTTTGTTTCCACTGCCGCGACTGGGGGGATCAAACCGGCGACTCGTGCCGTTTCTCACGCGCGCGCGCTCACACATAAATCACGTGAGCGAAGTGGCTGTGCGAAAAGCGGCAATGCCCCTAGCCAAGGTCCCCCACGGCGAGAGCTGCATCATCTTGCACACCCCAAGCCTCTCAGGTGCAAATGATCAATTACGATCCCGGGATGTTTGCTGTCTTCGCCATCCGTGGCCTTCGTGGATGCAATGACCGAGCAGCAAGAGCGTTGAACGGAGAGCGAGTGGGCAAAACTACACCCACGCTGGCGCACCGGTTTCTCAAATCAAATCCACTGCCAATTGTTTTTTTATATTTGAGCTGCACGCAAGGCTGCGAGAGCGACCCTTGAAGCACGTGTCGACCGGGTAACAAGGGGGAGACTGAGAAGCAGAGGGTATGTATTATGTATGTCGGACCTGTCTCGCACGACACGTAGCCAGCCGTGCTAATCGGTGGCGGTGATGAGACTGCAAGAGCGGTCCTCGGAGTTCAGATGTCGAGTTTGCACAATAATGGTCGATGTTTCCGGGGGAATGTTCCTTCTTAGAAAATAATTCACATTTATTTGCAAGGCGCCTTTCACTAATGATAGCACGCGTACATTCTGTTCTACCGTTGCGTATTCCTGCAACGTGTTCAGGAGCTAAATGACGATGTCGAGGTCGGCTAGCCACGACGAGAAAGCTGCAGGAGACGACAGTTCGTGTCGTTTTGCCGTGCCGTGCTCTTGGTGAAATGGACGTGATGATTTTGAATACGTATATGAATAGAGAGGCCGGAGAAATGCAGCTGATAATCATCAGAGTCTGAGACGACACTGAACAGCGTGGGGACCTCAAGAGAATCGCCCTCCCTATCCCTCTGGCTTCTCTACCTTGTGCTATGGAGTAGAGCCGTGGCACATGAATGTGTATCGTGCATCTGGGTTTGTGTGTGTGTGTTGGGCGTGTGCCCGTTGTTCATGAGTGCGCTCGTACGTGCACGCGGACGTGCCCACGTGTGTAACGGGGAGGGAACGGCAGTGGCGCGATTATAATCGTCGCAGAGCTTTGTGACGTCATATTTGAGGGGAGGGTTGATTTTTTGTGACGCCGTGTGACGATGGGGGGGGGGAGGTCAAACATCATCCAAAATCGCGTGACGTCATTTATGGACGGCCCCTTACACGCTGGCCAGACGTCTTCGAGGAGGTGAGAAGTTACCCACACTTTACCCCACCGCACGCGCCTTGCCCGTTGACCGCTCGGTGGACAGGGGCGGCGATGATTTTGGAAACTTGTCCAAAGGTCATTCGCCTCCCCTAGGTCGCGAGACAAAGGCGGCCGGGCGTGGTGTTGGCGGTCCACCCCCTCCTCGTGCCGTGAAGGAACCTTCGTGGGTGCTCGCTAACAGCACTTGCCCCGACGGTCTGTCGCAGGCTATACGGTGTTGGATCTTTGCCTTTATCCGTGCGTGCGTGTGCGCGCGTGTGTCGGTGCGCCCAGCTGCAGCATCCGTCGCACGGCGTGCGCTGCGGGACGGTGCGGGGAAGCGGGGCCGAGAGCTACGTGGCGAGGGTCTTCCCGGAGATCCACGATCACATGCGCCAGCACAACGTGCCTTCCGCTTCGCAGGGCATCGCCCGCCTCAGGTGCGCCCCCCACCCCCGCTTCCCCCGTTTCTCTCCCCCCCTCCACCCACCACCACCACGGTTCTCACAAAGTCACCCTTCGTCGTGGTTCGTTCGGCACGGACTTGGCACTGGCTCAAATGAGCCGGTTCAAACGACGCGCTCAACTCGAGCCACTCGAACTCGAGGTCGTGGGTTCGATCCTGATACTGACACTTGTATACATTCGAAGTTTGCATGTTCTCTCTGACTATCTGCCCGTAGTTGCCTGATCCTCCGGTTTTGCCTTACACATTTATCATCGACGTGCATTTAGAGTAATCGGCTGCTGTTTATTCCTATGCGATAAGCCACTTTGTTGAGCTGACATTTGTGATGGCCAGGTCGCTTATGACAAAGAGCTATGAAGCTCAGTGGGCCTTACCTGTTCAAAGAAAAGTGTCATGGTAATGCTCACGAACTTAGATTTCGATTTCAAATCCGGCGATTGACTCCTTGATGTCTCAGCAATTGGCCCTCCCCCATGCTGCACACACGTGAACCACCCAGCGCAACCGTTTATGCACCTCCGATGAGCACGATTGACTATGTACGTTGCACGAGAAGTTCAACATGGAGGGACGCCTCTACTTACAAACATTCGACTCATGAACTTTCAGAGATACGAACAAACCTGACCGTATGTCCAGTTGCCTCTTCGGACCGAGAGTCGTAAGTTCACTGCCGCACAATGGATGGCGGTGGGGGCATATATATCTGCAGAACATGAAGAACCAGTGGCATCTATATCTACAAGAGATTATACAACTTTTACAGCCATTCCCCGTGTTTAGTGTATACACCGTACAACACGTTTGGAATCGACATGAGTAAAGTTGGACTTACGAACAAATCGACTAACGAACAGACCTTTGGAACCAAACTCGTTCGTAAGTAGAGGAGTCCCTGTACATGTGTAGTGACAGTGCGGAAAGAGAGAGACGGTGCGTGGGTGGAGATAATGAGGGGATAGGGGCAGTCCGTGGCCAGGTGGTCACGAGGGATAATTACAGGAGGGAACCATGGGGGGATGTTCGGGTTGGGCTGAGCCAGATTTGAAGTTTTCGTGACTGCAGGGATCCATACTCTTTGGTTATTTCAGTAAAGTTACGTAGGTATAAATTACAATTAATTAAATCACGACGTTTCGGGCCCACTTCAGCAATTGTTTCTTGCTGTGGTTGTCCCACCCGATGACGGACGCTTGTGTTGCGCCGGAAACGTCCTGATTTAATTTATTTTATTTTATTCCGACGTGACTTTAGCGAAAAAACCAAAGGGTATGGGCTGAGCCAGTTAGGAAAAGAGGGCGTGGTCGGGGGCGTGGCCAGGGGGGCGGGGCCACGCCGGGGGGGGGGGGGTAAAAGGCGGGGACTGAGAGAGCTTGGGGCTGCCCTGGGATCAGAATGGATAGCATCGACGCCGCCATCGTTGCTTGGTGTGCTGTTCTAGCCCAATTATCTATTGTTATTCTCGCCCAGTGCTGTGTGCTAGTCATAGCTCTAAGTACTGTAGGATATGGGAGGACGTTATCTGCGCCCTAAACATTTAAGAATAAAGACAAGAAGTTTTCGAGAGTCATTAAACATGCATACGCCTAAATCATACTCCCCAGCACTGCCCTGCCATGTCCTCTTCCGAACTTCCACATCGTCTTAATCCTTTCTCGAAACGAAATTCCTCGTTATAAACGGCCTCAAATAGATTTTTTTTTAATCAATCCAGCCATCAAGGATAATGTTATTCTCAATTGGACAAATTGACAAGCATAAAATCTATTTTAGATGTATACTGAAAATATTAGTTTTTTACGTATAAAAAAAAATCCAATGATTATTTCTGTTTTATAAAGTTACCGACACCGCATTTACACACGTGGTCAAAATAACATTAGATTTTTCCGATTGCCCGTAAATGTATATACGCTCTAGTCCACCTTGTTCCCGGCTCTGCCTTTAACCTGAACGACGCGCAACTGAAGAGCAAAGCACTTAATCCCGACTCTGAAGCTTGTGTAACGAGCACCGCGTGCACGAGCGTAAACAGCTCAGAGCCATGGCCATGACAGACTCCCGACCCGCATCGGGATTTGCGCTTCGGGGATTAAAGAGGTGGATGCGCTGTCCTTGCTGGCATTTCCAAAGCAAATTTCCCCCGAGTTCCCCTCTGCGTCCTACGGCAGGTCTAACGTGTGAACAATTGTGCATCCAAAATTCCCACCGGAATCT
Source organism: Entosphenus tridentatus (assembly GCA_014621495.2). NCBI lineage: Eukaryota > Metazoa > Chordata > Hyperoartia > Petromyzontiformes > Petromyzontidae > Entosphenus > Entosphenus tridentatus. The sequence continues at coordinate 33,171 of JAAXLI020001323.1, read as the reverse complement.
TCCGATGTAAATGCCACACACAAAACAACAACAACAAATCCTCCGAGGCACTTTATGCCGCACAACTTTATTTGTCGTTAGAAATGTAACGGTAAAGGCACAGCCCTGCAATGGCTTGCTCACGCCGCTGCTGGTGGAGGATGCTCGACTCGAGGGGACTTTAATGTGCCCCTCTATAGCAGCGATTGTTGGCCTACTCTTCCGTGCTCTCCAAAAATCTCGGGAATTTTGGGAATACCCACACTTTACCCCGCCCACACAGCTAAATGCTGTGTCCCAGTTACACTGGGCATCCTTGAAAAGGGGCTTTATAGCTCGGTAGAACAGAGGTGAGGGGAGATTTAAAACACGTGCCATTTGACCTATCTGTCGTGTCAGGAGATGGCATCGAACCTGCGACCTCTGGATTGCAGGTTCATTTGTGCAAACCGTTACACGTAAAATACATTAAAGCACAAAATATTTTACTGGAGTTTCTAACGTTAATGCTGAAATACAAGTGTTTCATCATGAGCAAAGCATGCGAAATATATATTAGATTCTGGGTCGGCATTGCATAGGGCCTGCCAAATGATTTTGCGTGTGCGTCGGATGTAATTTTCTTATAAGCTTCATGAATTGTTTTAAGATGTACAGCCGTTTTAATTAGTTTTTTTTAATGCAATTCGATATGATTTATAAACATAAACTTACCATAGAGTCTCAGCCGTAATGAGATATAAATTGGTACAAAATACGTTTTCGCACCAATGAAAATCAACACCAGCTAATTATAATCCTCAGTTCATTAGGAGACAATATATGCCCTTAATTACCTTACACACGTTCCTCTTATTGATGGAGCCTCTCTCAAGGTCATAATGAGACAAATGTGATTTTCTCAAATCCATCTCAAAGATTTACTCTGACCAAATTTGTTCGAATTAATCGGCGTTGCTGAAAACATGTTTGGAAAAAAAACATTTACACGCGTGTTTGTTTATTGTACATCGAGTTTTGTTCGTCAAAATAACAGCGGTTAAGATGCAAAGATAAAGATCCCCCAGGATAGCCTTAACAGACTGTTGGGGCAATTGCTGTCCGTGATCACCGATGAAGGCTGAAACGGCACACGATGACATGGTTGGCCAGCACCATGCCCGATCGCCTTTGTCTCCCTAGTGGCAATGTTTTAACACATCCCACTAAGTACTCATTTGAGACTGAGTCGACCTAGGGTTGACCCAGGACCGGTTCAGATAAAATTGACTGGTTTTGGCTGTGAGCTGAAATCAAACTCGAGTCACCGAGTTCGTAGCACAGCGCGCTAACCGCTGCACTACCGCTCCCTACACTACTGCTACACTAAAACACACACACACTCACACAAACACTTGAGAAACACATCGGATCATAAACACCTTGGGCAATTATTGACGTTGGAATATCGTAGAAATTATTAAATAAAGAGGGAAACACGTGGCAGTTTGAAGTGCTTTTGGAAGACTGAATGTGCAAAAGATCCATTTCAATTGTCGTATTTACTCACTTTGGTGTATGAATCCAAAATATGGTCATTAACAATAGAAAAATGCAACTAAAATTTAAATGTCATGAATTACATTGAGAGATAGAAACAAGGAATGCATAGAACAGGGCACAAATATATTAAAATAAATGATACCGCCTTGACTGAAGAAAAGCGAGTGGGCATTGGCAGGACGAGTCCGCAGAATGGGATGGCAGACAATGATCAAGGAGAGTAACCAACAATGACCCACGCAACAGAGAGAGCACGTCCGCCAAGGAGACGGAGTGATAAAATTAGCTCTTGCATAGGCGCTACCACGGATCATTTTCATCGCAGGATGGTGAAGAGGCGGTGGCAGCTTGGCAGGGGGGGGGGGCAGGCCGTCATCCAGCAGCGGAACGATCATGGCTGATGACGATGAGTGGGATGATGCATCTTTTGAGCGTGGTGAGAGCGCGGTGCTTGGCTTCGACGAGACGTTGCCAAGATAGTGCGCACTTTCTGCAGATAGAAGCAAAGCTTACGGGAGCATGCCACGCGGGGACGGCTCGCGGTGAGTAAAGTTCAGGGGAGGGACAATCTTCTCCAATTCTGTCCCGGCGATTGGAAGAAAAGCGGGGGTCAGTTGCTCCATTGCAGATAACAGACTCGCTCGGTTGTTTTGTTGTTGGCAGTAGACAGACCACGAGGCAAGCTGAAAATGCCTCCCCCCCCCCCACACTCACACGAGCGTCAGTCCACGGTTGCCTCCGTCATTGGCTGCCTCGAGGCCAGAAGCCGAAATTCCACATTATTATGGAGGGAAATTACTATTCTCAGTGGAAGGCTTGCCTTTCCTGTTGTGTATGTGTAAGGAAAATAATTATAATAATAATGATGATATAATAAAAAGACGTTACTTTAAAATCCTTTAGTTTTCTTACGTAAATACAATATGCATTTAGATAGCGTCTGAATGCAACCTCATCTCAAGATGTTTCACGGAGGGGGAGAGAATATAAGTTTTGCTCATTGTATAAACCATAATAATGGAATCATTGAATATCCACATTCACAACATATACAGGGTGGTCTATTTATATATACCCCCCACTGTTTGATAACAACTCTCTAAGTTTCTTCTCGACAGCTCATTGAACGTTTGCGAAAACGATGGCTCTGTGTGTGGATAGATCATGGCTGATGATGATCGTGAGGGCACAACATTGAATGATTTAACACTCCACGTGGTATTTACGAGCCTCCATACAGGGGGCACTTCGAACAGAACTGTTTGCACACGGAGATATGCTCCTGGTGCTGTTGTTCATGTCAGCTAGTGATTTCCCACTGTTGGACAAATGCCATTTTCTCTCATTCCATTCCACCAACTCCTCCCGTGTCGTCCTGACCTCCGAACTCTGTGGTTCCGTCTCACTGCTGTCATCTTTTAAGCTGTCTTCCTCTGCGCTCTCTTCCCCTGCTCTCTGTCGCCACACTCGACAGTTGAGTGAGAGAGAGCGCGAGGTAAATTGTAATTACAAGAGTTTACAAAAAAAATTGTAAATGCTGTGGATTCACTCTTCAACACACCGGTGGGCTAAAGCAGTGAACTATTTGTCTTTTGTCAACGTGACACATTTTTTACTGTTTGGCCGTGTCGGGTGGTGGAGGGTTACGACACATTTATAAATAACGCGATCTAACCCAAAAACCTTTATTATGTGTAATTACAAGAGCTTAACAACGTGTTAAAATAGGAAAATGCATGGGCAAAAAAAGGAAAAAAAATATGCGGTAATGTTATTGCACCAGGGGTTTATTAATGGCTTTTGGTAGTAATGGATAAATGCGTGCCATACAATGTGAATGGTTGTGATTATACATCAGTAGTGGTAACATTGACAACTTATTCCGTTTGTGTTGCCTTGTTTACATACGTTGTTAAAAGACAACAGCCATATCCGGCCAACAAAAGTGCTCAATTTTGACAGGTAATTTCCTGTCGTAGTTTTTGTGTGTGTGTGGCATTTTCATAAAACTATGGAGTATGACAGAGCTCTTGGTGTCATTGTGTGCATTCGAGGGGAAGGCCAGAAGAGTTCACTGCCTGACAAAATATGTTGTGAATTTATTTCCGCAAAAATCTTGGCAGTGAACTGCTTTGCTAGATTTCCTTTTTTGTATCACAGTCTTCCCTCGTTGTTGGCGAACTTACGATCCGCGATTTGTTCCAAAAATAATAATAAATCAACAGTAATTTGGTAGAAAATCTTAGAAAATCCAGGGAAATCTGGAGTACAAACCCACATTCAATTGAGCTGGCTCCCAGTGCCGTTCACGTGTTGTACGAGCATAAGAATCATTATCTTCGGGCAAAGTAATTTTTCTAGCGATTGAATTTTGATCCACCGTCGGTGAGACTCACCAGCGAGATTAGGCCGTCGTGAAATTTGGCCAAGGTCTCTGATAATGTCACCAAGGCGTACTGGCTTCTTTTACTTCCAATCGGTAAAAAGACGTCAGCTTTAAGGGCACACGTGGGTCTCGTGACACATTTAACTTCGTGTTATTCCCGTGGTAAGTTTGTGTTGCTAAAAATATATATATTTTGTTCACACAATAGCACTGCATGCCAATATTGTATGAAGAATGGAGAAACAAACTGCGTGGGGTTTCATCATCACAGACTGTCTATCTACTGCTGGATGAAAGTCTCCTGAAGGCCATCACCAATTATTACGGTTATGCGATTTGGATAATCCATGTAGTTCCTGCCCACAGGTTGATCTCGTGACGAAGATTTCCTCAGTGGTGTTCTCAGTAGATATGTTCCATCTATTGGCTGCCACTCTGTCATTAGTCTCTAACGCTAACTATGAACCCTATCCCTCGCGATGTGTCCCTGCGCTAGCCCACTTGCGTTTCTTAAAAGTGAACGCTCAATTGAGCAGGAAATCATTTAAACTTCATATAAATACGACAGTAATTAATAACTTACATTCCTCTGTCAATGTACTACTAGATGAAAGGCTCCCCCATGCCGGTCAGTTCGGTGTCGTGAAGGGGCCAAATCCAAGACCCGTTTCAATATCACTTATCCGTAGGCCGGGAGTCGATCTCGGGCCGGCAGGTTCATAGTGCATTGCGGCAACCACCACTAAACTTCAAGCACCCCAACACATGTATTCGCTGTTTTAACGAATATCCCCGTGACCTAGGCTTGCCTTCAACGAAGTGGGGGGGGGGGGGTTTGTCCCGCTCGTTGGCTCGTCGGTCGTTGCCTCCGCTCCGAGTGCTTCGAACGCAGAGAGAGAGAGCGGGAGAGAGTCACGTGGGAACCATCCCCGCTCGCGCACCGAGAGGCGAGCACGGTGGGGGGGGGGGGATTGGGGGCAGAAACCGACGTGCACACAGCTTGGCCTTAGCCATCGCAAACAACTTGTCTTTTGGCATCGGCCGCTCCATACTCCCCACGCCCTCCGCTTGCACGGACAGCGCCCGCTGTTGACCCTGAGTGCCTTTCACTTCCCCTTTCGAGCGGCCGCCTTCTGCAGGATTTACAGCCTCGAAGGGACGTGCCGAGGGGCTCTGCTTGCCCCCTGTTATTTTTCGTTACATTTCAGACGGTGAAGCTCATGTGGGAGGCAAACCAGAGGCAATGATCCACCCGTGCAGCCTTGGGCAGGCTGATGGGGCAAGCGATTGTTCGCGAGCACCTACTTGGGTCGGTGCCTCGCACAAGGGGGTGGGCGGCCAGCACCAAGCACCACTCCCGGCCGCCTTTGTCTCCCCAGTGCCAATCCTTTTACACCATACCAGATTATTCATGTAAGGCCGAGTCGACGTAGGGTGGGTCCAGAACTAGTACGTAACCGACATTGGTCGAAAGCGGGAATCGTAGAGCATCGTGCCAACCGCTGCAGCACCGCTCAACGAAATTGCGCGTGCTCGTGCCAAGCCATGTAATTTCGATGTCCACATTGAAAAGGGGGTCTCTTGGAACATTTTAATTCAAACCTTCGCGTCGCTGTGCTGTCATGCCACCAGGAGTGGTCTGCTGGACGCCTTCATAATGGACAAAGCGCTGCTGGATTACGAGGTCTCGGTTGATCCCGACTGCCGGCTGCTGCAGGTGGGCAAGCCCTTCGCCATGGAAGGTGAGGATGTCCTCGACGCCGTTTTACTCAACACAAAATGATGATCGGCGTTGTCGGGAAGATCATGAGTAACGCAAGCATGTAGATTGTTGTGATTTTTTTAATCCCTTTTTTTTTTACACAACTTATCGGCCTTCTGGGAGTGCATTCATTCAGCAAAGTTAACTCCAGTACATGGAAGACCTCTGGACTCGTTTCGAGACACAGTGTCTCATCAGCAATCAGGTTTACCTGAATCAATGCTCGCGAACGTCCAGATGTACAGTATAAGGCAAGAGCCCTCTCTTTAAAATACTGGATCCTGGTGTGACGCTATATTATTCAACAGTTCCCCAGAGTTGCATTTAGCAGGACTTACTCTGCCGATGAGATGGCAAATGTCAACGCCGACCGACAGTTTGATTTTATTGAACAAGTGCTGCTGAAAATAATGACTCCCAGAAGGCCACGTGGCTGATGGGATGTGTAAAGAAAGATGTACTTTTATTTCGATTTAAAGCTTTCGTGACTGCAGGAATTCATCTTCTTGGTTTTTTCGGTAAAGTCACGTAGAAGGGAAGTAATAAAATAATAAAAATAATAAAACATATTTTATTATGTTATGTTTTATTATTTTTATTATTTTATTACTTCCCTTCTACGTGACTTTACCGAAAAAACCAAGAAGATGTACTTTTATATTTTACGTGAAGGCTTGGCAAGGAGGGACATCGTTTGCATGATTCTTTATTTAACTTATATTCTCCATGACGACGCGAATGGTTATTTTGTGTTATATTTTATTTAACAGGCCAGGCAGTTCTTCAGCTTGACCTTGTTAAAAACATTTTTTTAACTCGAGGTTGGGGAGGGATGACAGAGTGAACGTTGTACACGGTTTAAACGAATGTTCGACGCTAAACAGGATGAGTAACAGTTCAACACGTAGTAGGAGGCGTTCACGACAGTATCATCCATAATAGAGGTGTTTTGGGTTAGATCGCGTACATATATAAATGTGTCGTTAAAACCCACCACCACCCGACACAGCCAACTAGTAAGGGTTGTCACGTAAACAGAACGTGGCCAATTCGTAACTGGTACAGCACTAGTGTGTAGTGTAGTGTATAGTGTAGTGTATAGTAGTGTATAATGTAGTGTATAGTGTAGTGTATAGTAGTGTAGTGTATAATGTAAGGTGTAGTGTAGTGTATAATGTAGTGTATAGTGTAGTGTATAGTAATGTAGTGTATAATGTAGTGTGTAGTGTAGTGTATAATGTAGTGTATAGTGTAGTATACTAGTACAGCACACCGGTGTGTTGGAGAGCCAAGCCACAACATTTACAATCTGAGTACGACTTTTCGCCAGTAATTACAACTAGCTTCATCAGGCGACACATTTATATATTTACGCGATCTAACCCAAAACACATCTATGATGGAGGATGAGTAACATTACCTGCTGCTTTTATCTATCGTACATTCTGCTCTGGTTCTCATCCCCTGTGTGTATATTTCCTACTGGGCATCTGTGAAAAAAAGCTTCATAGCGTATCGGATTCCTCCAGTATAAATATTCTGATTCTGATATGTATCCATGTTGAACTTCTTTCGCACCATACATCGCCAACCGTGATAATCGGAGGCGCGGGGGAAGGAATCCAAACTAAACACAAAAATCAGTTGTAAAGAAATGAGTTTTCAACCTCGATGACTTAAAAGGCGCAAAGCTCGCATGGCTTCCTAATATCGGAAGGAAGAGCGTTCAAGGCGGCCGCCAAAATCGCATCTGAAAGTGTGCGATGCCGTGATCGTCTTTGTTCGATGGCGAGTCAAAAGCCGCCGCTGCTGCTGCTGCTGCGAGGATGAAGGATGTGAGGGAAGGTTTATGAAAACCGCCAGGGTACCACAGGGCGGGAACAACAATTGGCCACAATAAACGAATTGCTGCAATTAATTTGCGAATATTCAAAACAAGTTCTGAGGAAGGATGCATTACTGATGATGATAATAACATATATAACAAGGCAGATTGTTTAATTGCCAACAGATAATCTATTGACTTGTGCAATCTTTGAGATCAATGTTTGCCGGTAGCTTTTAGCTGTCCCGTGTGAACAAATATGAACATGTCGTAACTACATAATTTTAGACAGGCTTGTTTATTTACTTAGTAACATTTTCTCTCCGGCACCTTGTAGATTAGACGCTACTTATCAACCTCCTGAGTGGCCCAATCTCAAAAGTTTGTTGGGTGATTTGTGCTCTAAAAATGTCCAATTTTACATAAGTCATGCCACTGAAATGCTCGTCCTGTCTTAGTCTTCAGCCGTCCTTGATCCGAGGGTTGGCCGCAACCACGGGCAAATCCTTCGCCACTGACCTCTGTCGTCTGCTATCCTCATTTGTCTGTTCCAGCGTGAGCCTCGTCCATGCTTTGATGTTATCCATCCATCGTCATCCTCGGGTTTCCTCGCGCACGTGAACCGGGTATTGAGACTTGCGATTGTGATGATATGACTCGCCTTTCTCCGCACCCGTAATAAGTACCCCACTAACTCGCTCACTCATCTACCATTTAAGGCCCCAAGACTGGAGGACATTTTCACAATTTTCAGCAAACTGGCTGATGATGCTGATTGCAACTACCAGCAAAACAAACGCAAACACATTTTATATTTTTGGCCCTGCAAATTTGGGGGGGGGGGCGGGGGGGTGGAATAAATAAATAATAGTTTAAATAATTTAAATTTGTTTCTGGGGACCTTTTCAAAGGTTTTCAACATCATAAAAAAAACAAGCATTGTTCATTGCTGGCCTGAAAAAAATGTTAGGGCCAAAATTGTCAGCTCTAACTTTTTTTTTTTAAATCGAGGCCTTTACTTGTTCTGCTCTTGTTATTTCGGCGAGACTCACGCTGGTCTCCTGAGTTCTCGCCTCGTTAAACAAAATAAAACTGTAACTTGAGTGGAGATATATCAAGAGGGGGAAGGGGGGGTGGTCAGTGTTACAGAAAAGATTGGGCTAAGAGGAGGAGGTTTTGTGGACACCATTGAGCTTCGTAGCTCATCGGATTCCTCCAGCATAAATACATATTTTGATTCTGATTCTGACGTAGGAATTGCAACCTGAGCGAAGCCATGCACTGCCCCCTCTTAAAAAATACAGCGCAATATCTAAAATACTCAACACATCCGTCAATAGCACTGTGGCCTTAAAATGTTACATTTCTATTCGACGACGTTTTGGGCAATGGCCCTTCTTCTTAGCACACAAATAGAGAGGCCAGAGCGAGAGAGAGAGTGGATGGTAAGAGTTGGAGACTTGCTTACAGCAGCGGGCCTGATGATAATTAAAACTTTAATTCTTTCTGATGACCATTTTTTTTTCTGAAGCTAATAGTCGCTTTTGCAATAATTTATGTAAATATTTTAATCTTAGCTCGTTCCATTCCATAATGAATTACTTCTCGGCCCAGCAATCTGCGTGTTCCCATGTTCGCAACGCAAGATAATTACGCGGCGCGTAAACATTTACTGCTTACACGTGACTCGTGATGACGATGATGATGGTGATGACGGTGGTGGTGGTGGTGTTGGCAACGCCATCCGCGGGCGTCACATTCCATATCTTACGTGCGTACGCACAAGCAATCGGCGCACGTGGGTGGACGGGCGTGATCTCTGCGAGTTGCTAATTGTTTAGCTCTGCAGCTTCGGGCATCAATCGCAACGCTGAATTCCCGGCAAACTCGCGGTGTGGTTTTATTTTATTTGACTATTTCATTTTCATGTACGTGGCGCCCTTGCCCTGCCTAGCTGCGTAGCGCATTCTATCCTTAAGGTTGTCATTGCACTCAGCGGTTATTCTCGCGACGCTCTGTTAAATCATGTTTGCTTGCATTATTATTGTGATTGTATTTTCGTATTTTATCCAGAGGGCTAACCCCCCCAATCCCCTTCCCCGCCCTGTTTATGTTTTGCGCCGATAGTTTTTTTGTGCATTTAAATGAGATATTGTATCGCGCTAAGCTCTTATCTTTCTCCATGAAGAAAGCAATTCATTTGTGACTCATATTGACATCGTGGGTGCTTTCGCTATAATTGAGATGTATCGTTTGAGCATGGGAACAGGGGAGATTGTCATGCTACACGAGAGTGCTATTTTTAGACTTTTTTTTTTAAAAATAATGTAGAATGATTAGGCACATTTTCCATTGATTAATGCCGTTTGAAAACCTGTCTTCATTTTTTTTACCACAAAATAGCCGTCAAATGATGCCCTGTATGATCATTTCACAGAGGCCCGAACCTCTGACGCGATTTGGTGTCGGGACGCAATCGGAGATAAACTGTGAACAAGTAACGGCGTGCATCACTTTCGTCCAACCGCTGCTAGATGGAGGCCTCGGCACGCCGTGATGGTCGAGGATGTTTTTGACCGTACTTCGCCCACACTGGCCAGTGAAGGCCGGCGAAGGTGGCGGTGGGGCTAGGACTCGTTCCTGCTTCAGCTGTCACTCGCCACCAATGTTAGCCAGGAATAAAAGTCACGTGACCAGGCTCCGGAGGTCAGCGTGCTAACCACTGCTCCACCGCTCGACCGTCCATTAGTCCGTCTGGTATGCATCGAATAATGATGTTAAATACATTCTTATGCTCACGAGGAATTCATCCAAAATTCATGTAGATGATGTCTTAGTTGTGCAATGTGCATGCTCATGTTACACTCTTTAAACATGTAAAACGGACGGAGTGAATATAACCGTACAAACGACGGAACGAATTACAAACAATACGAATGAGTTCCAGATTTGAAGCTTTCGTGACTGCAAGGATTCATACTCTTAGGTTTTTTCGGTAAAGCCACGTAGGTAAAAAATATTCACTTGATACAGTAAATCTAGCTGTGACGGTCCCACCTGATGACGTAGACTTGTGTTGCCTCCGAAACGTCGTGATTTCTTATTTTATTTATATTATTACTTTTATTAATTTAAATTTTATTTTTTACCTACGTGACTTTACCGAAAAAACCTAAGAGTATGAATACGAATGAGATGACATCCTCCATCACGAAGGTGCACATGGGAATGCCATCATCCAGCAGCGAATTGAAACATGGCTGAACATAACATGTGTTATTAAGACAAGTGTATCTATTCGCGTGATTTGGCTGAGCATATGTTTAACAACATCTGTTTATGGAAAAACATGTTCATACTTCGCAATAATACTCACTCATTTGTTACCTTAAATGATTCCAAGGTTCAAAGCCGGAGCAAAGTTACGATCTCAAATTAATAATTCAGTCAATCTGCATGCCCTCTCTGCTACTCCCGTGTCATCTGTTGTTGCAAATCAATAGTCTTAGTTCAATCACCAATCACTGGAACAACTGCAAAACATATTCACTCAAAATACCGTGTATATTTTTTGTTGGGGAGTTCTTAATCCTATCACGCATGAATAATTAAAAGCAAAAAAAGGAATCAATAAAGTATTGGATTCATTTAGATTTCACGAGTGATGTGAAAATGATCCGAACGTGTAAGAACAATCATACTATTTCATAGCAGTCATATAAATCATTGCGGTCCACCACAGTTGTATCATGAGCTACGATGAGAGGGTTCATTCACAACCCAGCTGAAGCCGAGCATTTATTAACGTGGTCCATCACCTTCTAAGCATTAGATGAGACAACCGTGCCGAAGTTGCCCGTGTGGGATCTTCACCTTGCGGGGGGGGGGGTCTTCGTCCGTTCACGTGAATCGACGCTCCGCTGTATGAAGACCTCGCCAGCAGACATCGTGTGGGTGGTGGAAATCCCACATTCCCTGCGGCAGCGGGATGGAGTCGTCTTTTTCCTTTTGTATCACGAGGCAGCCAACTCTTGAATTCCCACGAGCTGGGCACGTGCTCTCGTTGGTGTCTGCCCCACGGGAAAAAAAATGAATTGACCCCTGGCCGGGATTTGAACTCCCATCGTGGAAATAATCGGGATTTGTTAAGGAAACTGACATAACGACGACAGCCACTGACCTGTACATCCCTTTGCACTCTCTGCTACGTACAATGGGTGGTCATGCCATCTGAATTCCCTCCCCCGGTGTTGTGCTGCTCACTGGCTGTGGTTTAAACCTCACCTCAAGATCCAGTTATTTCAATATTGCTTTCGGTTCTCTCAATTCGAGTCTATACTTCTTAGTTTTTTCCTCCCCTTGGCTAATACTTCATTTATTTAAGTCTTGGCATTTACAGCACCTTGAGTGGCTTGCATAGAGGTGCATTGTGAATGCGATTTATTGTTATCAACAGCGCTCTGGTCACTTGCAAGATAGCTGCTGCAGAATTATAGCTTACATTTTTCTTGGTTTATAATGAAATTCCCGACGAAAACCTGAAAGTTGAGGAACCGTTTATTATCACGGACGTCGAAGAGCTTTTTTGGAAATCAACAAAAGTTGCGTTGATGAGTGACCTGACGAGGATTTGTTTTTCTGGAGCATCCGACTATCGCGGGCCACGAATCAATCGCGAATCTCTTCAAGTGGAGAATGCCCACGCGCGCACACAATGGATGATCTTGACCCAAAATGCGCCTCCGTCCGCATTGTGTCATTTATCCTCATCCTCTGTTTTATTTACGTTGCGTCAGCCTCGCGCGTAATGGATGTTGAACGTTGCGGCGTTCCCAGCATCCCCCGCCCCCGGCTTCATTCTCTCTCCGGAAGGGGGAGAGCTACGCCACGGGCCGGTCGTCGGACACGACAGACGGACGGGCGGGCAGAGGGTTGGAGAGACGCGATCGACAGACGTGCTGAGAGAGATGGAGAGAGAGAGACGCACGGGCGGACAGAGACATGTGTCCGGCTGGACGTCTGTGAAAAGGAGCTTCTAGCTCATTGGATTACTCCGTTATTAATAAGTATTCCTATACTGATATACAGAGACGGATGGACAAATGTGCAGAAATGCAGAGAGACAAACTGCAATGTGATGAGAGCGATATTCAGGTACACACGTATTTACGCTGACACGGAGATAGACGTTTAGAGACATATATATACAGACATATGACGAGATAGAAAGGCAGAGACACAGCCATGAATGTGAATTTATACACTAAAATGTGAACTTCCAGACATGCGAGATAGGTAACAGCAATTTGCAAGCGTAGGATTTGACTCATCTCCCATATGAGAGGTCATAAAAAATAAAATGAATCAGAATTCAAGCCAACAATAGCTGAACACTCATCCGTTGAAGCGACGGCAGATTTAGCCTCCACAGTCTCATCGTTGGTTCCGTAAGTCAGAATCAGAATTTTTTTTTTAAACTGGAGGAGGAATCAGATGAGCTAAAAAGCTCTTTTTCACAGGTGTTCAGTCGGAGCAGGTCCAGAATGTTTTCCCACGCCTCGGAATGTCCTTTTGACGTTCAATGTGTGAGCGCCACAAGATATTTTTTTTTACTCACGGAGGAATGCGGGGGAGGAATCTAGAGGCAGGGGTTGGGGAGATCTGTAAACGCTCAACTTGGCCATGAGGATCGCTTGGTTAAATTTTTCCACCGGTGGGCGAACTGAAACAAACGATAACAATTGGCGGCGCCGTTAAACACTCACCCGCGTGGAAAGGTAATCCTGTTTTAGGTTCGGCGTAAGGTTGGTAATGTCACGAAATTGAGGTGACGTCATTCGTGCGTCCAAACCGAAATTTCCGGTAAAGAATAAAATGTTGACGATATGCAGGGTGCTTCAAAAAAATGTCAACATTTCTGAGAATTTGCAACAATACCACAACAAATGTGCCTCCGGGCTCTGGAGACCACCTGGAGAAGATTCCGGGCACGCGTTGACAATGATGGTGAACAAGTGGAGACTTTGACTTTTTGAGACTTTTAACATACATCACGTAACAGTGTAGAATCCATATTATTGGTTCTTTCGGTAAAGTCACATAGAAGGGAAATAATAAAATAATAGAAATATGAAACAATCAAAATTCTCACGACGTTTCGACTGCAACACAAGCAATCATCATCAGGTGTGAAATCCACAGCTTTACCGAAAGAACCAAGAATATTAATCCCTGCAGTCACGAAAGCTTTAAATCAAAATTTAGTGTAGAATCCGTTTTTTGTTCCATTTAAAATGATAGTCCCATGTGAGTGTTAACATTTTTTTTGCAGCACTCTCTGTATACTTAAAATAAAAATCGCATCATGTTAATTTCGGATACGCGCGAATTCACCAGAATCTCCGCACTCACCGTGGTGTGCCGCTTCCGACGGTCGCACACAAAACAATTTGGGGCGACACCGATTTCGTTTGAATCTTCATATTTTTTATTGTTGAACTTTTTATTTATGGCGATTCCGCCACGGTACGATGGTTAGTTCGCACACCGCCCACTGTGTCTTCGGTTCCATCTCATGGCGAGGCAATTTCAACAACTGCAGTGAACTCAAATGGCCTCGATCGGTCCCTGGCGTTAAGGGCGTATCGCTGTTACACGCTCGCGATCTGCTGTTTCCCTCCTCCTCAAAGTTTCGCTTGTATTCTGGGTCCATGAGAAACAATGAAAAATAAAGACGAAAACAAAGTTTTTCACTATAAATCCTTTATATGCGTGGCGGCTAGAGTCCTCTCGTCCTCTGGCTTGAGATGGCTGCCAACTATGGGTCAGATGATTGCATGGCAGCATTAAGCAATTGGTAATTAAATATAATATTTTTGTCATAAAAAGTGTAAAATTTTGGAAAAAAAATTCACGAACATTAATTGTCACGCACAACGAGTCTGTGTGGAAAATGGCAGCTCGATTAGATCACGGGAAGTGGGTTAAAAAACGACCGAAAGATTTGCACGGTCGTAAGCAAGCAAGCAAGTAAACTTAATATAAAGGATTTAAAAATAGGGTGCACCACGACTTAGTCGATCGGCAGGTTTCCGTTTGGTGGGGTAGAGTGTATGTACTTACGACCTATTCCAAGACGTGTGGCCAGTGTGGAAGAGTAGGCAAACTGGCCCTTCTAGTGGGATTCTCCTCGAGTTCACTTCCACCAGAAGTGGCAAGGCTGCACCTTTGCCGCTCACACTCGCGTCTATTTCAAAACAATACCCGCACGCGTGTCGGCGGCAAGCAATTGCGGGGCCGCACCTTTACCCCGCACCAGATTTTACGACGATTTTTGTTTTTCATTACCGCCTTCTTTCTCTTTTGCCGCTGCAGAATACGGGATCGGACTGAGAAAGGGATCAGGGCTGACGGCCAACATCTCGGACCTGATTCAAACGTACAGGCTCAACGGGGACCTGGGCGCCCTGCACGACAAGTGGTACAAGCCGGGTCCCTGTGGGCAACACGGACTCAAATCAAAGGACGTGAGTATTTGGGGGGGGAGCCCCCCCCCCCTCCCGGGGTGGGAGCCCCCCCTCTTGCCCCCCACCCAACACCCCCAATACCCCCCACCCTCACACAACACAGTTGTGTCCCGCGGCGCTCATTCTTATTATTTTTTGCCGCTGTGATTCCGCGATGATGGTGATGATGATGCACTACAGAATGATGATGATGGTAATGATGATGAAAACTGTTGATAGTGGTGATGGTGGTGGATGACTGATGGTGATGCTGCAATACAGAATGGTGATGATGTTGCAAGTGATAATGGTAGGAGTTGATTCATGATAATTATTAGTAGTGGTGGTGATTGACAAAATGTGGATGGCGATGATGATGATGATGGTGCAGTGAACAATCATGACGATGGTGGTGATGGTGCTTAATTTATTATTATAATGATTATGCTGATGATGATGATAACAGTCATGATGGTGGTGGTTGACTGATGCTGAACTACAGAATGATGATGACGACGACGATGGTGTCATTAATGGTGTTAGCGATGTTCGCGTATTTTCATCGGTAATAATTGTATAGTGACATATGACGTCGCTACTGTGTCGGGACTGTACGAGCGTAGGGACACATGACGTCACTACCGTGTCGGCTCGCTATGGGGGCTGTAGGCGGGTGTCACGGGGGTCGTGTCAGGCCGTGGCACTCCGCATGAACCCAACAGGACACGTGACCGGATAAAGGGTGGGGGCCAGGGGCCCCAGGGGGAAGCTTGGGGGTCACGTGCTTGGGGGCCCAGACCTTCCCGAAGGATCGAGAAGGGGGGCGTGGCCTGGGGTGGAGCCGGCCACGCCGGAGTGGTTATAAGCGGGGTGTGAACGGGCAGCTGGGCTATTCTACTCCGGGATGAAGACGCCATGGGACGTCCTCGAGTCTCCGATCGTCGTTCATGACCAGGCAGCCCGTCACCTGCCTTGGTCACGCTGTGTAGTGTTCCCTGAGTGTTAGATTAGGAACGGTCGTCACCACCTTGTGTCTAGTGTTCACGTTGGTGGTATGTGTTAATAAATAGTGTTGGCTACAAATCGAGTGCGCGCCTCAATCGAACCCATTACAACTGTGGGGCCGTTCATAAATGAGTTCACGCGATTTTGGACGATTTTTGACCCCCCTCCCTTGCCTTCGTCACACAGCGTCTCAAAAAGTCAGACCCCCCCCTCA
>JAAXLI020001323.1:0-16853 GCA_014621495.2 Entosphenus tridentatus | reverse complement strand
CTCTGATGTTGTAGGAGAAACATTTACTAAAAAGTATATTTAGTTAAATAGAACGTGTCTATATTTAAAAGTTGCGCATTTTGATATGACGTCACATTTCTCACCCCCCCCCCCCATCGTCAAATATCTGACCCCCACCCCCCGAGGTGCGTGACGTCATTTACGGACGGCCCCTGTATACACCGGTCTTTTATCACCACAGCAACGTTTCACGATGGGTGCGGTAATCACGTCAATGGCAAAAAAAAACATTGTGACCGTTGACAAAACAACGAGACGTGCATTTGACAAGAACCCGTTCCAGCGAAATAATGAACTTGGCCCCTGAACATGACATCGGCGTGCTGTTTGTCATCAAGCGCAAAGCAGGACGGACCGACTTGTGGGATAAGCAATGACAACGTCGATAAAAGCACACGCAAAACAAAACTGACACAGAAAAAGACAAGCGAGTAGCGCCTATGACGGCCGGCACGGCACACGAGGGGGTGGGCGGCAGCACCACGCCGACCGCCTTTGTCTCCCTAGTAGTGATGTTTACATACCGCACCACGTACTCATTTAAGGCTGAGTCGACCTCGGGGAATGCCCAGGACCGGTTCAGAAAATCGTCACCGCTGTTGGCCGTGAGCGCGAATCGATCTCGGGTCTCCCCGGTTCGTAGCGCTGCTACACCGCCGTTTCCCTTGCGCACAGGAGCAGCCCCCCCACCCCCCCGGTAAATCCGCACGCTCTCCCTTTGCCGTTCAGAGCCAGCACATGGGACTGAAGCATTTGCTGGGACTCTTCATCTTCCTGTGCGTCGGGGCGGCGGCGGCCCTGCTAACCGCGGTCGTCGAGCAGCTGATGCATCGCTTCGGCCTCCAAAGGCAGAGGCGAGCGTCTGGCAAGTCCATGTCGGGGCACTACACCAGCCAGGTAACCGATACGAATAATAACAATGACAATGCTAATCTATAATTGGTGTCAATTGAAGAGTGTCTTTAGTTTTAAGTAACATGGGGAGGTTGTTGTTGTTGTGAATCTGCCGTTGGCTAAGGTGCCTGAGTGCAGATAAGAAAAGACTGGACAGGTTTTTTCGAAAAACACTGCCCTGAATGAAAAATTGATGAACGTGTTGATTTTTTTGCTAAGAGACGCACGCATCGTTTACAGAATGAGTCGATGGTTGCACACACGCACACACGCACACACACGCGCGCGCGCATGAAACTATAATGCAGCATCGTCGTTGGTGCGTGGTATTTTATTAGGCATTTCTGCCTTATCGAGGAAAAGTGCACAAGTTGTTCTCATCTGAATTACGGTCCTAATTGGCTGACTTACTTTTAATTTTCTCCTGGGATTTGTCCAGCTCATGCGGGGATCTTTGCTGCCTTCTCACCATCACGCGAACTTCCGGTCATCCTCGTAGCAGCGGCTTTTGGCTGGCCATCGAACAAAGACGGTCACGGAATCGTGCACTTTCAGATGCGCTTCTGCAGCCGTCTGGAATGCTCTTACCTCTGATATTGGGAAACCACTGGAGCTATACAATGTTTGTAATCTAGATTGAAAAGTATTCTTTAGAACTGCTTTTCGTGTTAAGGTTGTTGCCCTTCGCCCGCACATCTGATGAGTACGGTTAGCTACGTATGGTGCAAAAGAAGTTCAACATACATATTTCACCACTCATTCATCTCAACGCCCACTCCACAGTCCTTCACATCCTGGTTGACCACTCTGAACCACCTCTATCTAGGCCCTGCCTCTCGGTCTTCGTCCTGATAACTCCACGTTCATCATCTGCCTGGGATGCCACATCCCAGTCATCCGAATCGATTTCATAATCGGTCGGCATACTATGCCCAAGTAAAAAGCCCCCCCCCCTCCCCACCGCGATTATACGAAATATTTAACCTGAGTTTGCATTGTGCAGACTTTATACCACAATCTGTGGTGGACCTACAAATCTGCTGGGCGGCTGGAGGGTCCTGCCAGGTTTATTCCCAATCTGCTGGGCAATGTTGCCAAGTCTAATCCCAACTAAGCTATTTCCAGGTAACTTTTCAGCATTGGGATGTTTGGCCAAGACCAAGTTAAATTGCATGGTGCTCCTTTTATAGCTACAGGAGGGAACCGGAAAACCCGGAGGAAACACGTGAATAATTAATGAGGGGGAGAGAACATACTCTTAGTTTTTTTCGGTAAAGTCAGACTAAAATTAAAATTTAATAAAAGTAAAATAAAAATCACGACGTTTTGGAGGCAACACAAGCTTCCGTCTTCAGGTGGAACCGTCACAGCACGATTGCTGTATCAAGTAAAGAGAAATTCTAAGATACCCGTCCTTGTATATATACTGGTTGAGGGGGGGAGGAGCCAAGGTAGGCACCTGGATCGGAGTTTTGTATTATTATTGTGAGGTTGGTGCGGCTAAGGCTGCTGCTAGGAATGAGCCTTTGTTGTGTAGACTGCTTGAATTGGGAGGTGCCAGAGTTGTTAAGGTGCGGCTGCTGTAAATGGGACTGATCCTTTGTTATGGGGAGAGAACACACAACAAACTGCAACGCAGACCAGCGCCCGGGTCGGGCATCGAACCCAGGTCGTTCTTGCTGCGAGGCGCACGCGTCATCACCGCGTCACGTTGGCGCTCACCTCTGTTAGCCTCCATGAGCCCCCTGTTCCTATGGCAGGGGACAAGTCCATCCGTAATATCACCACAGAGAATGTCCCACCCTAGTCCTCGCGTACATTAAGTTTAAATAAATTACATTACATTTTAATATCGCGTTTATTCAGTGCAACAAACAAGGGGATTGATAACCTATTTGTATGGATTTTCGAGAATCCATTTGTGTGTGGGGGCTTTCTAAAGGCACCTTATGTATATTGTACCAGTTATGGTGGAATGATATTGCCTCTGTGGTACATTCTTCATCCCTGCCACCGCAATAATATTTCATTTCATTGATCGATTCTCTAATGGCCAGTCGTTACGACAATTGTTTTTTAGAGACCATTAACGCAGACAGCTTATATAGCACATTACGCTAATTATATTTTAATTAACCTGAATTATTTCATTTTTAAACTGCCGCTTGGCGCAGTTAATAGATCACTAGTATTTTTTTTTACTTCATGCTCTTTGCTCTTTCTAAAACAATATCGCTCGGCGGTTCAGTATATCTCTCATTTTATTTTTCATTTCGAAGCGTTCCCTTTTCTTCGCGTGCCATTGTGCGTCTCGCATTTTATTTTCTGCGATCCACATTGCCGGAGAGCAGGGTCGCCGCAGTGCTTTTGGAGGAACTGAAACTTTGAGAATTCATTTGCGCCCATGGAGAGGGGCAAACGTTCGCGCTCAGCGCGCAATGACAGCGCTGCTTCGATTTAAAATTGTTCTTCGAAATAAAACAAAAACTGAGTTCGCTCGTGAAATACCGACGGAACGAAATCTCGCAAAAGTGCCCAAAGAGGCTTGGAGAGGCACACGCTCAGAGTTACGCTGAGAGACGGCACAAAGGAATTCACGGATCAGCAAACGTGCAGGAGTTTAGGGTCATCGTTCATCCCAATTACGAAAGAAATTCGGGCTTGGGCAGGACGCGCGTCACGGCACGAAGGGACGATTCGCCGATGGTCGAGACTGATAGCGGAGCGGCGGTGGATGAATGGAACGCGCTGGAGGGGATCTCGAGCGTGGAGATGGAGCGATGAAATCAGCTCACGCCGCAGGCGCTGCGTGGCTTGTCAGATCGCAGAACAATGAGATTCGCAACGGCGTGGGGAGACATTCATCTAGCAGTGGATTGATCGTGGCCGATGATGACGATGGTGACATTTCACGCGTTTTAAATCTCCCTTTGGAAAAAAAAACGTTTGCCTCAATGCCCTCTCACGTGGTTATACGTAAGGGGGACCTTGTCTAATTACTGATTCGGAGCGGTTGTCAGGAAGAGTGGCCCGGAGTGATATTCTAAACCCTAAAGGGTGTGCGAGACACGCACAGGAATGAGAGAAATAGAGAGAGAGAGAGAAATGGGCAGGCATCACTCGCTCGCGCGAATCGTCATAATCATGGGAACGCTGCCTGCTCCCGCTCTGACAGAGCTTCCACGTGACGCTCGACTCCCCCGAGGCCAAGACGCCACAGAC
This sequence comes from Entosphenus tridentatus, assembly GCA_014621495.2. Lineage (NCBI taxonomy): Eukaryota > Metazoa > Chordata > Hyperoartia > Petromyzontiformes > Petromyzontidae > Entosphenus > Entosphenus tridentatus. The sequence continues at coordinate 12,716 of JAAXLI020001323.1, read as the reverse complement.
CCAGCTGCATCACAACACCGAGATGAACAACAGCAGGTACCGTGCACCCCCCCCCCCCCCAGCTTCCCGGCCTCTTCCAAGCACGATCACAAGTCATACACGACCGCCGATTCTGTGCCCACGACTCTCAGAGCCGTAGCGAGACATTGGTTGGCACTCCGGGGTAAGGTGCCATCCTTGCATCCCCCCCCCCCATCCCTCCCTACCCCTCCCACCAACAATCGGGCTCCTCATTCAAGCAGTGCCCCCCTCCTCGCCTCTCGGGAGGGATGCCTGAGGCAGTTCACCGGGCCCGCCCCATCCTTGCTAAGGCACTAATGACCTCACTTGACAACCTAGCTGATGCATATCCTGGCCTGGGTACCCAATAGTGTCGTGATGATCTTGATTGGGTTTAGCAGGTTGGCCGCAATGGGAACACTTTGAAAACGCTTCCTCTTGGGTCACACTCGTATCTGCTTTTCGTTCACGGGATTTGTTTGTCAATGAGAATTCCTTCCCGCTCCTTGCTCATCTCTTTATTTCATGATTTTAATTCCGATACATTCTCATCTAATTGCCCTGGGTATAGACTGCATATGCATATTCTGCTGCATTTTCAAATCTGTGTCCAGCCGATGATTATTTTACGTGGTTTTATAATAGTACACCTTCCACATCACGAGTACTCTGTGTTTTAGCCCACAGGCCACATCATGTGTCACTCCGCTAATGTAATGCGAGGGCATAGCAGCGACAGCGATTTAACCCCGAAAGCCGGGCACATCTTGCGCTGAAAATACACATCCTGTTTGAGTGAGCAACGTGCCTTGTTTTCGAAAGAAAACAAAGCAAGCCACGAATCAAGAGTAATTAAGAGTCACTGGCTGATGTAAATTCTCACCTGATGGTAGCTATCATTTGTGGCCAGGTCGTTTTTGAAAAAGATCTATACAGCTCAGGGGGGCCTTACCTGGTAAAATATTAATCGTTTATAGTTTTTGTTTTAATAGCTTGTAACTCAACAGCTAAAAGCACATAGGCTCGGTTCCCGAATTGTGTGCTGGTCCGTTTGTAGTATGTAGTGAAACACTCTCCTGGTGTACATTGAGAGTCTGTGTGATAAAGAGGAGGGGGGGGGGGGTGATCCCGACCTCATGGTGCTGAATTGCGAACGTTATCAGCACCACTGAGTGGCCAGGGGCACCCACTCCCAATAGCTCGTGGGTGTGACGTGGAGTGCAGTCGGCGGGGAGCTGTCAGTCGGGGCAGCGTGAACTTGGCAGCCAAGAGGCAGTCGTTTGGGGGCAATTAAGGGAAGTGTGAGATAAAAGGGGGCGAAATAGGAGTTTGGAGGCAGTTAAGCCTGGAGAGGAGAGGGAGTGAGTGGATGGGTTGTGAGAGCTCCGTAGGAAGTTATGGGATATATAAGCGGAGGGGTTTAAACAACAAGCTACCGATTGGTACATTTGTGAAGCGATATATTTGATTAATTTGAGTTAGCCATTCTGGGTGCAAAACATACACGATTGTCAGAGTCTTCTCTGACTGTTTATGTATAGCAACGTTTAGGCGACGTTACATTTGCATGCCCTCTGCCCCTATATTTCTTAATGGGTTTCCCCCAGGTTAAATTTCGATTTAAAGCTTTCGTGACTGCAGGAATTCATCTTCTTGGTTTTTTCGGTAAAGTCACGTAGAAAGGAAGTAATAAAATAATAAAAATAATAAAACATAATAAAATATTTTATTATGTTTTATGTTTCATTATTTTTATTATTTTATTACTTCCCTTCTACGTGACTTTACCGAAAAAACCAAGAAGATGAATTCGCCCAGGTTGTTCGGTTTCTTCCTGTAGTTGTTGTGAACTTCTTTCGCACCGTACATAGCCATGCGTGGTAATCGTAGGTGCGGGAAAAAAATAAGAACCATTCACTGTAACTGCTATTGGCCAAAAATTCCAATACTGGAAAGTTACCTGGAAATTACTCATTTGGGAATAGATTTTTTTATTTTGTTTTTCCAGGGAAGACATCTGACCAGAAACAATAGGTCAACGGACATCGCCCCCTTGCTGCCAATAAACCTGGCAGGACCCTCCTCAAAAAGAGTCGTTGTACTCAGTGAGGCTTTCTTGGGTAAACAAGTGAAAAAGATACAAAGAAGATACACAAAAAAACGTCGTAATATTTGTTTTTTAAACCTAATTTTGCTATGAATTATTTACACGTAATTTGACTAAGCCAACGACGTATGCTTTGATGATGTTTTATTTGATATTCCTATTTATATATTTGTGCGGTGTGTTTTTATTTCCCCTGCAACGCGGTCGTTCGGCTCCTATTTTTGTTTGATGTCCCCCCATCGTCCGTATTCCGCTTCATGGCCCTTTGTCCCCTTCTGGTGACCCCGGGGTCACTCCCACAAATGAGACCATCCCTGACCAGTCGCTTAAATTATCGCTGGGTCTAAACAAAACAACAATAAACCAAAGTAATGGTTTAACACTGCCATTAATTGTCACAATTACATCTCATGCACACCTGCCTCTTGCCGCGACAGCATTGTTGTTGTTGTTGTAACAATCCCTTACACAATGTATCTACTGTATTTCGTGTTGGAACATTTTAACACCTGTGTTATTGCCAGAAAGGGGTAAAACCCATTCAGATTTTACACACTTTGATACTGCCAAAAAAGGCCCCACGATATATGTGTATTTATTTATTTTATGCAGCGTCATTCATGCTGATAGCATCCCACAACGCTGTACGTTAATTATATATAAGGACCTTATCTAAATTGTCAATCCACCGCTCAATGAGCGCCTTTCTGCAGACTAATTGCGGGTCATAGAGATTATTATCTCTGTACTCTTTGAAACGGACGTCATCGAGGGTCAAACATTACAAAGGCGAACATACGTAATTGTTTCGTAATATAATTTGGCTTTATATATATGTATTATTTACATATTTTATTTCGTTTTGATGAACTCTTGCTGCCGTGTCTGTCTGCTGGCCGAGTCACCCTTGAAAAAAGAGAGCCCTCTAGCTCAATGGGTAATTTACTTGATGAACTCCTGATTCTGATTTGACCACACTTCACCACGCTGGTCAGTGCGAGTTGGTGAAGATATGGAACATAGCTCGTGAAAGCGTAGAGTACAACAGTGGACTTGCCTACACTGTCCCTCTGTTGCCTACCACGTGTTCGCGAGTAGCACCGATAGAGGCCGGCACGGTACATGAGGGGGTAGGTGGCCAGCACCACGCCTGACGATCTTTTGTCTCCAAAGTGGCAATGATCACACACCACATCTGGTACTCATTTGAGGCTGAGTCGACCCAGGGGAGGCCCAGGACAGGTTCAAATAATCGTCACTGCTGTTGGCTGTGATCGGAAATTTAACCCGGGTCGCCGGATTCGTAGCGCAGTGCGCTAACCGCTACACCACCACTCCAGACAAAAACAAAGATCCCCATATAGCCTTGACAGATTGTTGGGGCAAGTGCTGTTATCGAGCACCTATAAAGGCCGGCATAGCACATGAGGGGATAGGTGGCCAGCACCACGCACGGCCGCCTTTGTCTCCCCAGTGGCGACGTCCCCACAAACGCAAACGGACGTGCGTTTCTCCGCGACAGGACCGTGTACCGCGACCTGACCCTCGTCCCCGACAGCGCTGAGTTCGACTCCGACGCCCTGCAGCGCACGTTTCCCCGCCGCTCCAGCAAGCAGCAGCAACAGCAGCATCAGCTGCAACAGCAGCAGCTGCAGCTGCAGCGCCACGCGTACCGCGAGACCCTCCTCGCCAGCGCGTCCGCCCCTCGCCGGGCGGCCGCCCTCGGCCACGGCCGCTACGCCGGCTCCAAGGCGTCGTGGGGCCATCGGCTGTCGGCACCCAAGCGGAACCCGGCGGTGGCTTCTGCGGTGGCGGCCCCGTCGCCAGACTCGGGTTCGCCGGCGGCGATCGCTTCGTCCGCGAGCGTCACTCCCGTTGCGTTTCAGCAGCAGCAGCAGCAGCATCAGCGGCAGAGACAGGGCTTCCTGCCGGCCGACGGACACGTGTCGGTGCTGCGCGAGCTGTCGGAGCTCGACTGCGAGATCGAGCAGATCAAGGAGCAGCTGCGGCGCGTGACGACGCGGAGGGAGGAGCTCGTGTTGCTGATGGATCAGCTCAAAAACTCCAAACTCTGAGCGTGGCTCATACCCGCGCGGTCAAGCGCTGCTCGCGCCGATGCTGCTGCTGCTGGTGGTGGTGGTCGCCGGACGTATCGAGACTATGGACCCAGTAGGGAGCCCTCCGATTGTTTTTTTTTTCTGGGTTGTCCGATGTTTTTGCTGAGAACGTTCCGGAAGGCCGGGGAGCTTCTTCGGGAAGTGAGAGGAAGCACGTCCCGCTGTTCGTCACGACGCTCGACACGTCTCGCTCTGCCCGCAGAGTTACCAAAGCGCCCGGTTCCTGAACAAGGTCCCGGCACGTGTGGAGCGAAACGTCGGACGTTGCGTCAAACAGCGCGCGGTACGATACCGAAGGAAAATCGAGAGAGCAGCACAACCGCGAAAAGCCACGCAGCAGTGTAACAGACTTTGTGATTTATAATTCACGCTAGCTATTTGTCTTGGGACGATGAAGCAAAGGTTTTTTGGGAAGTTACGCTGAAGTTTCTCAGATGGAACCCGGGAATATCGATTGGCTTTGCTAGAAGAAGAAAAATAATTGCTAAAAAAAGAGCGATTTTAAAAAAGAATTCTGAAACCTCCCGACGCTTTTGATGAGCACTTTATTTTAAGAAAAGCAGTGGAATTATTTTGAATGTTCTTGTTAATAAGGTGGGGGATACACGCATTGGCTGAATAGTACTATACCGTGTATTCTATATGCAAAGGATTCAAAGTAAAAAATGTGCCCAACATATTGGAGTCCATGCCCAGCAGGTGCAGATGACTTCAATATTAAAAGGAAAATGCTTTAGCATGTAACAGACAGCACACACTAGGTCTGGTAAATAATAAAAAAAAGAAAAAAAGACAGCTTTAAGCAATCTTAAAAGAAGAAAAAAAGCCATTGCTGCACTTGCCTGGATAACATTGCAATTAAGGCAGGGTTGGAGGATTACGCAAACATCATCGTGCGGTGTTTTTTTCAGATGGCATTCGTGAAAAAAAATATGGGCGTGTTGATAAATGCATGTCGAGCTTGGAGAAGCCATTTCGATGGCGCCCCGGGGGGCTACCCGGCCGATTCCGTTTTGCGTCCCCTGCAAATGCACCTGTCGGGGGCACTACCAAACAGGCCACCCGAGTTTGATTCCGGCTCACGGCCAACACCAGTGGGGATTATCTGAATCGGTCCTTGGCCTCCGCCTAGGTTGACACTCAGCCTCAAATGAGCACTTGGTGCAGTGTGTGAACATCGCCACTGGGGAGGCAAACGTGGCCAGGCGTGGAACTGGCCACCGATCCTCTCGTGTGGCGTGCCGGCCTTCATAGGTGCTACTTGCCCCGACAGTCCGTGGTGTGAGCGGTGGATTCCGCTTCACCGCAGTAATCATTAGAACTCGTATAGACACCCACAGAGAGATGCACGTGCTCACATAGAGAGCCCGCAGTCTCGCACAGTCCGTCGCTCGCCTCGCGGAATAATTTCGACTTGTGACGCACCGCAAACTATTCGCTCGCTCTCGAAGAGGGAGAGAGAGAAAATAACTCGGAGGCACGTTAAAGCACAGACAAGCAGAAAGGCAGCAAGGCTGTGAGCTGGTGCCAACTATTACCCAAGCTCTGCAGGCCTCTCTATTGTAAGGTGTTATAGGCCAATTAATTAGTGTTTGTATGTATTATGTTTAACTTCTTTCACTCGTAAGTAGTCAAACTTGCTAATCAGAGATGCGCGGGAAAAACAACACACTAAACGCAAAAAAACAGTTCTCAAGATTGTCGTTTTCGATTTGGATGATGATTTAAAAGTGCATAGCTCAAGTAGCTTCCTAATATCGGAAGGAAGAGCTTTCCAGATGGCCGCAAAAGCGTGCGATGCATTGACCACCAGCTTTGTTCGATGGCGAGCCGGAGTTTGCGCAGTGGAGGCACGAGGAATTACTTTGTGGTAGGAAACTGGAGCACGCAGAGAAAACTCGCGCACGTGTGGGGGCAACGCTTGTCTCGTACAGACGGAACAGGTGGGCTCCACGTTTGGTCGACCGTCTTCTTCTGGCAAGCCAGGGTATGGCTCCTCCTCGATGCCCACGGGGAGTTTCGCAGAGCGTGCGTGATCCCCCAACCCTCTCCTCCACGGTGGTTCTTCATTAAAGGCCACACGTATAGCCACCGACACTCGACACGTTTGACATTGTGTTGCGTATTATGGCAAAACATTGAGGAAGATGATTGCTGGCTCCAAAATATATGTATACTACCCGGTTTTGAGTGCTGCATTTTCCAAGACGTACAGAGTTTCCCCCCCCCCCCCTCGTCTTCTCAGAGGCAAAATGCTCAAAAAGGAATTGGTTAAAATATTCCAATGCAGGACCCTCTTGCAAAAGAGTCTCGAGACTCAGTGCAGAGATATTTCCTGGGTAAATCCTAATCAGAATCTTTATAGTGGAGGAATACGACGAGCTAAAAAGCTATTTTTTTCACAAATGTCCAGTAGGGGTGGGCCAGAGAATACTAAGGGTGCGTGGAATATTCGCTTAGCATTCAAACTTGTCCGAATACTGGGTCGGATTTTTATTGTTTCTCATTGCACATTTGGCTGAATTGTAACATGGACAAACATTCCGAGTCAAATATCTTGAAGTGGCCCACGTTTCGGAGGTCACGTGATCACATCACGTGACCATGGTGGGGGGGGGGGACAGGTAAGTCGAATGCCTAGGCAATGGGAGCTGCAGGTGAGATGCTCATATTTTTGCCAGAAAAACACATTTATTGGTGATATCAGTAAAAACAAATATCAAACAGTAAGAATAATACAATTATAAATTTTACATGATAAAAGCTGACAACCAATTAACAGTTCAGATGATACCAGCTAAGGAATCAGGAACGTGCAACAGCAGTGGTTGTTATACGTTCCTTCAGCGAAGGGAGTGGAAGTGATGCCGCGGCGATTAGCGCACTGCACCATGACCTTTGTGACCTGAGTTCGATGACCCGGTCACAGCCAACACCGGTGGCGAGTGACGTGTCAACCGGTCCTCAACCCTCTCCCCACCTCCCCCTCACAAAATTTCACTAACCAGCGTGGTGAAGTATGGTCGACCGACACGACGAGGAAGGGACCATCATCCAGCAGTGGATAGAGAAAGGGCTGTAATTGGTTAATTGACGAATTATCATTCTCCACGAAATCAAAGTTAATTTGGACATTGTGTTTTAAGACACTATTGTGCGTTTTATAGCCACGAACGGCCAGCACTGTGTTTAAAAGGCGTTTAAGCAGTGATTGTTGCAGTTTGAAATTAAACTCTACATACTTTTAGGAAAATGAATCAAAGGCTTCATAATCATCAGTATCCACCAGAGGTTAATGAGCAGTGTACCCAAACATACATATGGGGGGGGGGATGTGCTGCAGATTTATTTTATTTTTCTGAAACTTGGATCGACTGAAAGAAAACTAGCATGAATATTCAATTGTTTTGTTCATTTCGGATATATCTGAAAATGTGACATCACAGGAAGTGACATCACTTCCTAGACGTCACCACATCTTCTCTTTTCATGTAAACAAAAAAGTATTATCCCTCGACGGTAAAATTTGCTCATATTATTCCTGTTAAAATTCTCAAATGTCTTCTTGAATATCATTGCTTCACTGACTGAACTTTTTTTTAAATGCCACACTCTTCATACGGATCGGTACCGTGTAAACAAGTCAAGTTAATCACAAAAAAGAGAACACGTTTGGAAATAACACTGCATTCAACTACAAATGTATATCACGTGTTTTTTTTAGGCCACAGTGTTGTTGACGAATGTGCTGAGTTTGGTATTGTTTGTTAATTGTGCGTGTGCACCACTGCTAGCGTAGCAGCATCAACAAATCGTTTGTTTAAATATAATGGCAATGTATTTTTAAAAAATCTAAAATAAACTCCCGAAATGGACTTGGTAAAATTTTAAATCTGATGTCTGGAAAAAAATTAGATCAGAAACTCATCCCTAGTACGTACTAAAACACATCTTTTTTAGGATGCAAGTCATGGATTATAAAAAAAAACAATTCCTTTATTTTCAGGGGGGAGGGGCACTTCGATGCTTTTAAAATCTGACTTTCTGACATCAATGCAGTGGCTCAGTTTGATGGACCAGACGTACTTGCATAATTTTGTTGAGAGGGGGGGGGAAAGAATACGTAAGTGAACTAAAGCACCTGCTCAATCTCAAAACTTCCATTAGCTTTTTGTGATGTCTGAAACTCTGCCTCGAAATGTCCAATGTTAAAGGAAAAGTCAATTCCATTAAAAGTCGTAGCTCTTCGTTCCACCGCATTCTATTTGTAGGGGGGGAGGAGGGAAAGCACTCGGAGGCGGATTCACGGTGTTTTCGATTGCTGGCTGGAATTTTTTAAAAGCACCCGCGGAATGCATTTAGAACTTTCACGACGCACGGTTTGTATTAACCGTTTTCTATCAAAGCATTCGAACGCAGTCGCCATCCATGAAACTAAACGAAACTATTTTTTTTTTATACCAGGTAAGGCCCACTGAGCTATGTAGCCTTATTTCAGAAGCGACCTGGCTATCGCAAATGATCTCTCAACGAAGCGGTTTATCATCGCGCCGACTCTAAATGTGGAGGGGAAAAAACCGGAGGGCCTGGAGAAAAATCCACGCAACCACGGGGAGAGAGACACGCAAATCCAAGTATACAGGCGTCAGGGTCGGGATCGAACTTATCATCTCCTGTATACCAGGAGAGGTAGTTAACATCTCGCCACCGTAGCACCACTCGCAGTTTTGAAAACGCTGTCATTCATCACACTTCATCCACAGTGCTCGTCTTCTCAGCAGCGTTTCCAACCCATCCTTTTCGCTGCCATTCTTTCACCAGGCTCACCCATTGGCCAGTCTCGTCCTTTTCTTGAGCGTCTCCATCGGGAAGAACTGGACCAATGCCACTTCTGGATTGAAAATATTTTTTTTAGAACTGCTTTTTGTATTTTGGTTTGCTGTCCTTCCCCCGCACCTCCGATTAGCACGGTTGGCTATGTACGGTGCGAAAGAAGTTCAACTTACATGCAACATACATGCTCAGACGTACTTAGCTATGATGACGTGGCTTGCTCAAGCCCAATCTTCTTCAGTCAAATGTGATGTTTCTGATTTGCGTTTTTTTGACTCTATCAAAGTCTTCATTTTCGTCTCGGTGTAATACCAGTTGTGCATCTCTCTATGTTTCTTTCTGCATTTAGCAGTTAATTTTTTCTCCCAGTCTTATTTTGCAGTGTTTCTCAATTCACAGGTTACAGTTGGCAATGCGCACTGATTGAAAACCTTCCTCATGGGGAACACTCCTATCTGCTTTTTATTACGGAATTTACTTTTTTGAATAAGCACTCCATCTGGTTCTTGCTCACCTCTTTATTTTTTCATTTTCATCAGATACATTTTTAAAAAATGCCCTGGGTATAGACTGATTATATATTCTGCTGCATTTTCAAATTTGCATCCAACCGACGGTTATTTCATGTGGTTTTGAACAGTACACCGTTCACATCATGATCACCCTGTGGTTTAGTCCAAGGACCTATCAAATGTCACCCTGCTAATCTAATATGATGGCAGAGTGGCTCAGTGGTAACACTTGTACCTCACAGCTAAAATGACATAGGTTCGGATCCCGACTTGGGTGCCTTTATGTGCGTAATGCCTATGTTGCCTCGCTGCTCTGTATGGATTTTCTCTGTCTTCTCTGGTTTATTGCATAGCTAAATAAAAAAAAAACATCCATCAGTCTAACTCGTAATGGCCAAAACATCCGATGATTAAAAAAATACAAATTTTCTCAATTGGAAAATCTCCTCTTCCGATTGAAAAAAAAGCATTGACACCCAATGAGACTTTCCTGGGTAAACAAATATGGTAATAATAATGAATACATATGCAGATGCGGTACAAAATGTGTTAAATACTCAATCTCAAACTACACGCTTCAGTGACATAACATGCAAATGTTCACGTGGAACAGAATTTTTTTTATTCAATCCCGATTCTAGGAGAATAAATTAGACACCAGTTGCATAGCATATATTCACGAGCGGTGAAAGGTCAGGGGCGATGGGGTTAATGCATTTTACTGACACCAAATCCCATTATCACTGCAAATGCCAGTATAAACAAAACATTCCAAAATTCGTGTCACGACTGAAAGACGTAAATATATATAAACTTTTTTAAAATGCCACTGTAATGTCACACTTCTGTCAGTATTAAAATACCTACATTTGACAGCTTACTAAGAGAACCAACACGATGACAAAGGGAGTTTGAGGAGGCAAGATGCACTTGTGAGCCAAGCCAGTCTGGAGCCCTCGCGGTACGGGTGGGGTTTTTTTTTTCCACTGGCCATTTACCGAGCCGAGCCAGAACCAAATTGTAGCCACAACAAGCCAACCGAATCTGGCTTGAGGCCAAGCAGGGCCAGTGGGCGGGGGCTGGGGTGTTAGATAGCGATATGATATGGCAGGGTCGCGTCGGTGCGGGTGGGGCCACGGGGACACAACATCGCATATGCTGTGTGCCTCCCTGAGTTTCATGGCTGCATCTCACCCCCTCGCAAATAGACATCACAACGATTAACGACGATACGCCACATTACGCTGATTGCTGCTGGCATCCTGACATTCCAGCGCTGAAAAAACACCGTTCCAAGATTCCACAATGCTATATGACATAATAATTGTTAAATTAATTACCGGGGTTTGTCTTTTTTTTCTCGCTGTCGTATTATCTGGTTGCTTCGTTCTTGTTTCCTCGTCGTACTGCGATTGATTGTCGTGGTGTCCGACGTTTCGCTCCGAAATGGAACATGCAGCACGACCTTAAAACGCATCGGAGAAATACACAGCAGCAGAAGCACAGCTGCACGAACACCGACACAGTCGTAGACATGAGGAATAGTATTGCTGTTGCGTGACGTGTGATGTCAATGTGACGTGAAATGCCATGGGCCTTAATGATTTAAGAACGCTACGTTGTGTGTCCGTTCTTGTGCCAAAATTCTGCAAAGTGTGCAAACAGCCCAAGATGTTTGACTCAGATTGTTACTCTGGCTTTCTAGACCTTGTCCTGATTATGCTTGATGTAGTCACAAGCGGAAACATCGCGTGTGTAATTGCTAAGTTTGGTTGTGGGGATTTGTTCTTCAAATTACCAGTGAGCTGAGCGAATAACAATTGGCGTGTTAAACGATGGTATACGTGACAATTTAATTTGTTTGGCTGTGTCGGTTGGTGGAGCATTCCTTGCGACGTAGATTTGGCCCTGATAATTCACTATTTAACACAATTTTTATTCTTGGGTACGAAGTGTTATTTTTTATTTCTCATGCCTAAAAGTATAGAAACCGGCTATTATTCCCCACAAACTTTGCTTTTGTGACCAGAACTGTAATGTGAACGAAAGACACAAATACACACGTTTTCTCATTGAAAATAGGTAAATTTCAAAATATCACTCTCCTGGTCACAAAAGCAAAGTTTGTGGGGGAATAATAGCCATTTTCTAAACCTTTGAATCATAAGCAATTAGGGAATAACGCGACCCAGGAACACAACTTTTTTGTTAAACAGTGTTATTAATGGAGTGGATTATTAACTTTGCTTTTGTGTGCTGGTGAAAAAAAGCAAAGTTCGTGGGGAATAATAGCCATTGTATGTACTTTTGAGGCATAAGCAATTCAGAAATAACACTTACTACCCAGGAGCAAAACAAATTGTTGCACAGTGTAATTGCTTGGCCTAGCCCCAAAGTCAATGACGAAACATAACAGCGGCTGAGAAAACCCACGTGCTGAGTCGCCCATGATATTGCCTATTTGAAAATGATTTACCTGCCGTGGCATGATGTCCGTACGAGTGGGATGGACGCATCTCATTGGCTGTAAGAAGTGCAGGACTGCTGGCGGAGCTCTAAGAGATCCCCCCTGTATAGGGAATTTGGCCCACAATTCGCGCCATGAGACGGAATCGAACCGGCGACTTCTGAATTGCAAGTCCAGTGCGCTGCGAACCACCGCAACCACATCCCGAGTGACTGTAGGCAATGTAAATACTGTTTTTTTCAAACCGAGATAGATTTATATCAGCACTTCCGAGGTAAATGTGCCCCTGCTAAGCTTGCGAGTTCCGTCGAGAGCGGGATATTTTGGGGCCCTTTGGTCTCATGCGTGTGGATATAAATAAATTCCCAAAAATCCAACCTGCATTACAATGCCCCTCATTAAACTGCATATCTCTACCCAGGGCTTGATTTGATACCTGAAACTGTCAGGGTGGTGAGCTCCACACCCCCCTTCCCCCACAACACGGAATAGTTTCCGTGAGAAAGTGAGCCCTCTTCATTCCAAACTTCGTTTAACGCAGGGTGGATGGGGTGGGGGGGACATCAGGGCCAAGAGGTATCTGGAAAGCGATGAATTATTATACCTATGGATGTCCTTTATGTAAATGAATCATAGAACCACAACACGCTCCTCGGAGCTTATGTGTGAAGGGGGGGGGG
>JAAXLI020001322.1:58005-91432 GCA_014621495.2 Entosphenus tridentatus | reverse complement strand
CCAACTCTCCAACAGTCCTGATACTCTGTTACCGCCTAGGTACACAGCCTAGGTACACAGCCTAGATACTTTACTCTGGCTATGCTCTGGAACTCGCCCTCACAAGGTCGTAGAGTCGGGAGTTCCAGAGTCCCACCACTGGCTCTCACAACATCCCAGGGTCCTGAGATGGCTGGTCTTGGGTCTTGGGTCTTGAGCTACAACTGACCTGATCGTCCAGGGAGCTCCCCTTTTATGCTTAGTCCCCAACGAGGGGTGGGGCCGTGTGCGCCCCCAGATATCCTACAGAGCACACCCAGCCCCCCCCGTTGGTGGCGCCAAGCGGCTTAAGCGCCTGGGCCACCCAGGAACCCAACGCCTGGCGCCAAGAGGCTTAAGCGTCTGACCCGCCTGGGAACCCAGCGGCTGGCGCCAAGGGGCCCAAGCGCCTGGCCTGCCCAGGGTCCCAGAGCCCCCAGCAGCCCCTCCCTTCTTATGTCACTACATTACCCCCCTCTACGTAGCCTCCAGCCGACCCGGCTGTCAAAAAAATACAATTGTACAATAAATTATTTGTTAACCATCAGAATGAGTGTGTGACAAATCAAGAAAAAAAAAATGAGAAGAAAGCGCCTCTCCCCCTCCTGTGGTCACGCGTAGAAAAAAATAAACTCCAGGCCACCGATGCAGAACAACACTGTATAAACACATATATGCAGGATGAACGCACGCCCCAACCGCCCACTATACATGATGGCCAGGTGAGTGGCGGCGCATTGGGACGAGAGTTCGTGGGCGGGGGTCATGAAAATCGTTTGAGTTTGGAGTGAGTCCGAGTGGCAGGTCCATCGGTCGCGACGGAGGCGGGAGGGGACCCACGACCCGCTGTTGCGCTTGTGTCCTGGGTCGCTGATCCCGCGGGCAAGCTTGTTCCCGCTGGGGCGGCTGTGGCGGGTTTCATTTCCGAGGCACCTGAGGGCGGGACAGCGGGACCTGCCCGAGAGTTAGAAGCAGCATCATCGCGGCGCGGCTCGTCAGACATGTCGCGCTCTCGGCCCCGGAGAAGTGAAGGAGGTGTGTAGGGTTGAATGTAAGGTTTTAGACGTGATGGGTGCACAAACCAACGTCGCTTGCCATGCTGGATCCTGACACACTGCGGGCGGAGAACGTGAATAATAACAACCGGGCCTCTCCAAGGCTTAAGCAGTTTTGAGGAAGTAGCCAATGGTACCTGCGGGCAGTGGAGCCAGGCGCGGTCCCCTTCTACCCAAACGTGGCGGGACGTGCGGAGATTCCGCAACCGCTCGTTGGCAAGCTGACGGGCTTCTGAGTTATTTTGAGCAGCCTCCCGGGCATCCACGAGACGATGCACATTAGCACGGATGTGGTCAATAATCTTAGCCTTAGGTGTGGGCTGTTTAATGCGCAATTGTACGTCGATTGGGGGGCAAAACTCCCTACCTTACATAAGATAGAATGGCGAGTACCCCGTGGCAGCATGGGGCGCCATTCTATAGGCGGCCAAGACACCAGGTATGTGGAGATCCCAATCAGTCTGTGACTCAGACACCTGGTGGCTTAGCATGGAGGTAAGTGTCCTATGTAATCGCTCGACCATACCGTCGGTCTGAGGGTGATATGGCGAGGTGCGAATTTTGTGTGTCCCTAGCAGATTGCACACATCCCGCAACAGGGTGGAAGAGAAATTTTTCCCATGGTCGGTCAGCAGGCGTTCGGGAGCACCCTTATCCAGGACGTAGCCCTGGAAAAAGGCCTCCGTAATGGCTGCTGCAGACTGGTTGGGGAGCGGCCAGGCCATGGCCCATCGGGAAAAAATATTCGACCCCAACCAAAAGGTATTTACTACCCCGAGGAGTAGCGGGAAACGGACCCAAAATATCCAATGCGACGATCTCATTGACCCGGGAAACCTTAATGGATTGGAGCGGCGGGCAGGACGGCCTAGCAGGTGGTTTCCGCCGTGCACATTCTGTGCAACCTTGCACAAGGTCAGCCACATCGTTTGCCATGCCCGGCCAGAAAAATTCCAATTGGATTTTAGCTAGTGTTTTCTGAACACCCAAGTGCAAGAGGCGACTGTGGGTTTCCCACACAAGTCGCCCCCGCAGGGAGGTGGGCACCACCAACGTGTGGGATAGGGACCCCCCATCCCAATGCATGAGGACGCCTTCCCAGATGACATATGAAACGGGGCCGCCCTGCCCCCTGTGACCCTCGGCATCCCTAGCGCGGCGTCTCAATTTGAGGAGGGAGACGTCTTCCATCTGAAGACGTCCCCAGTCGTCCAACCCGAGGCCCAGCAATGCGTCCTGCGGAACTTGCGTGGAGGGAGCCCCGTGGTCCCTGACCCCATCCCCGGCCGCGGCCGCAAGGGATGGGGGCGGTACCCCGTCAGGCTGCCTACAACGCCCCGCACCCAAAAAACAAGCACAGCGCCCATTGGTCAGCAGTCGCGACAACCCGTCGGCGTTCCCGTGTTGAATCTCCTTGCGGTAAATAACAGTGAACGCAAAGTCCTGGAGGATCTCGAGCCAACGTGAGAGCTGTCCAGATGGTTGGTCCACTCGCAAGGCATATTGTAGTGCCGCGTGGTGGGAGCATACTGTGAAATGCCTGCCATACACGTATGGTCTGTACTGCTTTATGAAAAAAACGATAGCAAGCAATTCGCGGCGCGTCACGCAGTAACATTGCTCCGCGGGCAACAGCACCCTGCTGCCATAGGCGACGACGCGCTCCACTCCATTGACAATTTGCTACAACACCCCTCCAATTCCGGTGTTGCTGGCGTCTTTATCCAGAATTAACGGAGTGGTAAAATCTGGATAAGACAGGGTAGGAGCATCGACCAGTGCTTTTCGGACAGCATTGAACGATGCCTGTTCTAACTCTCCCCAACGGAATTTTACCCCTTTGGCCGTTAATGCGTGGAGGGGCTTCGCGATGGATGTGAATCCCGCAACAAATCGTCGATAATATGAGGTGAAGCCAATAAAACTCCGCACCTCCCCAACAGAGATAGGAGTTGGCCATGAGCACACGCAATTTGTCTTTTCGGGGTCCGTGGCAATTCCCGAGCGGCTGACAATATGGCCCAAGTAACGAACCGAATTCTCATGAGGTGGCACTTTTGCGGTTTGATTTTGAGGTTAGCCGCCCGCATTTTAGGGAAAACTGCCTTCAATCGCGTGAGGTGTTCATCAAAAGTTTTGCTGAACACGATTACATCGTCGAGGTAGATTAGGCAAGAATCCCACTGGAGCCCAGCGAGGACCAGCTCCATCAGGCGCTGGAACGTCGCCGGGGCCAAGTGAAGACCCATGGGAAGTCTGTTGAATTGGAACAGTCCCTGCGGCGTGCGAAAGGCCGTCTTTGGTTTGGATGCGTCATCAAGGGGTAGCTGCCAAAACCCCGAGAGGAGATCCAAGGTGAAGAAGTAGTGCGCATCTGCTAAGGCATCGAGCGACTCGTCCATCCTGGGAAGCGGGTAGGCGTCGGCCACAGAAATCTTATTAAGTTTCCTGAAGTCAACACAAAAGCGGAGGCTCCCGTCGTTCTTCTTGATAAGAACGATCGGCGCCCCCCATGGGCTATTTGATGGCGCAATGACATCGGCCGCCAACATATCGTTGACGGCCACCCGTACATGTTCCTTTTCGGCCGGGCTCAACCGGAATGGGTTTTGACGAATTGGAGCGGCATCACCCGTGTCGATGTGGTGGCTTAGCAATTTAGTGCAGCCAATGTCGAATTTGTTTTGACTGATAACGTCGGCGAAATCGCTCAGCAGCGTGCGTAATTTAGCATGCTGTAATGGTGACAAATCGGCAGAAGTGAAGCAAAGCGCGTCGAGCCATCCTGTGTCAGGACCTGGCTTGGCAACGGAAGAGGACTCGCCCCCTACGTGACCCACGATCACATCTTCTGACGGGGCTGGCGTCGCGTGAGCAAGCACCATTCCCTGACAGATAACGGCCGTTTCCAATCCCGCGTTAAGGACCTGGATAAAGGGGTCGTGGTCGCTTCGCACGAGCGTTTGTGCACACACGAGGTCCGACACCCGCTCAGCTGAATGCGAAGGCCCGATCACAGCACCTCCCATGAACGCGTCGTAGTCAAGTGGTTTACGAAACCGGAGGGGAACTAACATCTGAGAGCCGGGAGGAATGTGAATTGTGCAGGCCGCCAACGCCTGCACCGTCGTAGATGCGGAGTGCAACCGAGTGGGTGTGGGCAGGAAGGCCATGCGTCGGCCGGAGGGGAGCTCAATACACCCTTTGTTAATGAGAATTTTAATGGGCATCTTCCCCAAGAAATTTGTTCCGAGGAGGCACGGAACAGCGAGGGTTGATAAGACCAAAATGGGCCCAACTAATTGGACGTCAGCAATGCGCATCTGAGCATTGATTCGTCCGGTGATGCCCAATGAACCCCCATTTGCGGCATAGCATGGCACATCAACTGGCTGCAAGGGACGGCATGTATCGGGCAGAATATTATAAATTATGTCTGAAATGATGGTCGCCGATGCACCCGTATCGATCAACATACGAACATCAACGCCCTCGATGGAACCCACTATGGCAGAGGACCCTGCCACCGCGGCAACGACCCTATGGGCCAACTCGGACCATTGACCTGGTCCGAGCACCCGGTTGTTCAATGATGGGCCCGAATCCCCCTCCTCCGAAGCATGACCCCCCTGTGTGGTGTGAGGATGCGTGCTTGTTGTAAGTGGGGGCCGAGAGTGCGAGGTGTCGTGACTCGCCTGGGTATGCCGAGGATACGGTGGTGGGCGAGGCACCGGAGGTCCTGAAGTCTGGCGTCGGGGGACCCAGCAGCCGGACGCCACATGGCCCCGAAGGCCACAGTTGTGGCAGATGATGGACGCCCCGTCCTGGCGCGAGGTTGGCCGGTCCCGCTGGTGGTGATCTCGCTGAGATCGCCAGTTGGACGATCCACGACTTTCTGTTGCCGCGAAGGCCTGATGAGGCGCGAATGCACGTCATAGGCTTATGCATCAGGTGGGCCTGTGCAGGCGGCGATGGTCGTGTCCTCATCGCAATGGAGGTGTGCTTGGATGCACCTGGCAGCACGTAGCGACGTGAAGTCGTCATCATCGTCGGCTGTCGGCATGGCAACTCGAAGCTGGCGGGCCAAGCTCATGAGCTTCTGCAGCACGAGTGACTCCACAGCGTCTTCATCCATGCGAGGGTAGGCAACCCGCGCCATGGCCAGCAGCGCGCTGCGGTACCCCATCGCCGATTCGGAGGCCTTCTTCCTCCTCGCATCGAAGCGGTGACATGCTTCAGACGGGGGTCCATAAATCAGCCGCATCTGATGAAGGGCATCCGTGAGCGTGGCACGTTTCGCCCGTGGCACTGCAAGGAGTGCTGCGAGGGCGTCGTCGTCGAGCATGGCCGGGAGGCCCTGGAGCGCTTCATCCTCCGACCAGCCGGACGTCTCTATAAGAGAGACGAACCGGTGTTCGAACGCTGCCCACTCACCCCCCTCTGAAGAATATGCCTTGAGTTCCGGCAGGCGTTGCTGGACGTGAGCCCAGCGCTCGTTGCCTGGCAACCTGGCTGAAGCTGGCTTCGCGTTCGCAGTGCTGTCACTCGGCGGTGAGAGACGCAGCGCTGATGACGTGGCGTTGTTTGGTTGGACCGCGCTGGGCCCGGAAGTGACGTTGCTCCCAGCGGCCACTGCTCCCCCGGCAGAAGTGACGACACACCCGGATGTATTTGCGGCGGGAACGGCTGCGATTTTTGTGTTGGAGCCGGCGGGATGGCGCGGCCGCTGCGCCGCCTCTCTCCCTCCTGTCTCCGCCTGTGAGCGACGCATGTCGTCCAGGATGGAGACGGTAGCGTGGAGCAGCTCAGTGAGGTGAAAACAGCATTTCCCCCTTTGCTGCTCCCTGGATCAGCAGGTGTGGTGGACGGCTGCTCAGCCGGCGGTGTGGCGTCGTTGTCGGCCTGAGTTGGCTGCCCCGTCGCCACTTGCTCCTCGACATCGCCGTCAGGACTGAAGGTACGTGGCTTACTTCTTGTCTCCATGGCCACTTCTGACGCCAAATGTAACGGGTTCTGGAGACACATGTAGAGGTAACTTCTTTATTACAATCCAACAGCACTCCAACACTCCAACTCTCCAACAGTCCAACTCTCCAACAGTCCTGATACTCTGTTACCGCCTAGGTACACAGACTAGGTACACAGCCTAGATACTCTACTCTGGCTACGCTCTGGAACTCGCCCTCACAAGGTCGTAGAGTCGGGAGTTCCAAAGTCCTACCACTGGCTCTCACAACATCCCAGGGTCCTGAGATGGCTGGTCTTGGGTCTTGGGTCTTGAGCTACAACTGGCCCTGATCGTCCAGGGAGCTCCCCTTTTATGCCTAGTCCCCAACGAGGGGGGGGGCCGGGCCCCTCCCCCACATATCCTCCCACAGAGCACACACAGCCCCCCCCCCATTGGTGGCGCCAAGCGGCTTAAGTGCCTGGGCTGCCTGAGAACCCAACGCCTGGCGCCAAGAGGTTTAAGCGTCTGACCCACCTGGGAACCCAGCGACTGGCGCCAAGGGGCCCAAGCACCTGGCTCGCCCAGGGTCCCAGAGCCCCCAGCAGCCCCTCCCTTCTTATGTCACTACACATGTAACCAAATGTCAACCAACCGAGAGTAATGCTGACAACAGAAATTTTAACATCAGGAGAGCCACGTGCATTTATTTTTTGATCAGTCTCGGAAAGTTTACACCAATCCAGAGATTGTCTGCTTCAACAAGTGTTCACCCTTAATATAGGTTTTTTTGGATTAGATCGTGTAAATATTAATTTGTCGTTAAACTTGCCACCACCCAACACAACCAATTACGTTTGTCACGAAAACATAACATGCCAATTAGTTACTAGTTCAGCACACCGTTGTGTTGGAGAGTAAACCAATAACATTTGCAATTGAAGTATGACGTTTATGCCGGTAATAACTACCTGCCTCATCAGGTGTACAGTCATAATTGTGGATAAATTCACCTGCTTTGGTTTTAGAGGAATACATGTGATGTCATCACTGTGAGCCAATCAGGTGTAAAGCCCAGAGTAGAAGGGGTGGGTTAATGTGTGCATATAAATGACAATAGATCTCTATTATTAGTTGGGTTATTCAAATACATAACGTATGTATGTTATGTATGTACATGATATTCTTTTAGACGAGAAATTCAACCGTGGCCACGTTGGCGCGGGAAATTCAACCCTGTTTTCAAACACGCGAGAAATTCAACCGTGGCTCCGTTGGCGCGATTCTAATCTGCAGATTGAAAACTGCAGATTTGAAACACGGTTGAATTTCTCACGCCAACGTGGCCACCTCCGGACGCCAACCTCTATGTCGCAGTGGCTCTGTGATCTTACATTAACATGCTAATCTCTCACATTAAAATAGCCACCCATGCACTCATCGCGGAGGCTGCTCTCCGATCTTACATTAACATGCTAATTTCTCACATTAACATCACTAGCCCTGCCCACTTCGTTTATGACCCTAGGACTATAAAACAATCTGCATTCAGCAGCTTTCCCCCTCTTTCCTCCGGATGACGATTGTTTGTGTTGTGATCGAAACGTCGAAGTTTTTTGTTTATTTTATATTTATTATTTTTATTAATTTTTACCTATCTATGTGACTTTACCAAAAAACCCAAAGAATATGAATTCCTGCAGTCACGAAAGCTTTAAGTCAAGGTTGCACATTATGTATGTACATTACCGACTTTGGGCCCAAAAATTTTATCAAATGTGGGCCTCTGCCGTTTTGGGGGCCAAAAATTGTCCCAAAATTTCTAAACTACTGATAAATGTAACGCAATGCTCTGGGTGTAATTCACCCTTGCAGTGGATAAATACTTCCAATGTTGGTTCACAATCACTGCCACTCGATGTCAAGTGCCACGTACGCCTATTGCCCATGGCAACGGTTTGAGAGACCTTGCTGATGAGAACCATCAAGTCCAAACGAGTCCACGACTTTGTCTTGTTTACAACCAATAACACCGGGATACGCATATGGCTGGGCGCAGCCTCATCACGTCTACCAATCACCGTGTGGTTAACGAGGCTGGAGGGGAACTGACTCGCGCCCCCTGTGTCTGACTCCTGCAGGTTCACTTAAAGAAGACAAACCGGTATGGACTCGTGAACTGGCACAGATTAACATACGGGGTGACGCCTTGTGTGGGACATGGCCTGTGTGATGATGATGAGTGTAATGATGCTGTGTAAGGCACTGGCTGTGATGATACTGTGTGATGATGATGCCATGTGATGATGATGATGCTATGTGTGATGATTGTGAGTGATGAAGCTGCGTGTGATGATGAAGCTGTGTGTGCTGATGATGCCGTGAGTGGTGATGATGCTGTGTGTGATGGTGCTGTGTAAGACACTGCTGGTTCTGGTGTCATAGGAGAGACGCTCAGAAGGGATCGCCACCCTCATCTCCCAGTGAAGAAGACATCGCCTCGATCAGCGCCCTACAGGGAACTGTGGTCAACCTGCTGGCATTCATGTGTGAGTTCCAAAGACTCTTGTAACGTGTGCGTGTGTTTTATTGTTCGTGTAATTCTGCTTGTACAAGTATGTTGCAAAGCGATAGTGTCGTGGTTAGCGCACTGCGCTACGAACCTGCCATCCCGAGTGTGATTCCTGCTCAAGGCCAACACCAGTGATGGATTATCTGAACTGGTCTTGGGCCTCCCCTAGGTCTACGCAGCCTCAAATGAGTACCTTGTGTGGTGTGTAAACATCACCACTGGGGAGATAAAGGCGTGTACCGTACCGGTCTTCATAGGTGCTTGCCTACAGCACTTGCACCAAAAGTCTGTTGAGGATATATGGGGGTGTCTTTGTAAAAGTGTATAGATCTATGTTGAACTTCTTTCATACCAACCGTGCTAATCGGAGGTGTATGGATGTGTGGATGAGAAAAAGTGAGTACGGATGTCCAGTGATGATGGGATGGTTTGTGCACTGAGCTACAAAACATGGTCACCAACAGGCTACTCACGGCCATGGCTAACATCAGTGGTGAGTGGATTCAGAACCAATTTTGGAGCTCTCCTAGGTCTACTCAGCCTTAATGAGTACCTAGAAGTTCTTGTAAACATCACCACTGCAGACACAATTGCTGCCTGTAGGATTTGTACTGTTCAATTATAAAGAACGAGATCAAGGTATGTTTAGGAATCTTACGGTTGAGTGTTAATACCCAACGATCATACATACAGACTAAGACACTTTTCGAAGTCTTAGGCTTCATGTTAACAGTTTGGTCCACAGAGAATCATACTAAGGCACTTAGCTCACAGAGCCAGACTAAGGCGTAACCTTGGTTAATCTTGACTATCACTACACTGATAAACGTTTTGAATAAGATTCATTATTAATGCTGTAGGCTCATAACCAGACTAAGGGAGCCTTAGGATTCTCGTTATTAATTAATAATGTTTGAGGCTGCTATATCCCCACTAAGGCACAGTAAGGAGTATTGGGGTTAAATGTTACTACCCGAGGCTCACAGAGCCAGATTGGGCTATCACTGTGGCTGACCATGTGTATCACTGTATATATATACAGATACATTACTATTGCCCATGTATTGTAATTCCTCTACGTTAACATACAGCACACAAGAGTGTAAAGGAGTATTACATGAGATCTATTAACACTACACGTGTGTATTATTGAATGAGGATGCTGTTGCTATTCTGCATGAGTGTTTTATATAGTGACGCTAATGGTTGATATTCTTAGGATTCGTTATTAGTACTTGAGGCTGTGATAGCCAGAATCAGACACAGTTAGGATTTTTAAGGTTTGGTGTTACTGCCTAAAGCTCTCAGAATAAAATGCACGTTCATGATTCTGTGTTGATATTCAAAGGTTTATCAGACAGACAGCCAAAGGCTGGCTGTCTAAATTGCTATATAACATGTGTAGTGTCAGTGATTCGGAGACAAGGTTTGTAGGAGGCACCTTCTTTATTATCAACGTTCACGGTCTTATCCACACACTCTCCAAGTTACTTAGCCTAGCCTCTAAACAACACCAGCTGTCTAACACTGACGGCACTGACTGAGACAGCCAACAACTATCTTGCAGCGCAATATCTAGTGAAGACGGCAGCGAAGACGGCGACGAGACGACAGCAACGACAAGACAAGTCCACTCCCAGAACCGGAAGCCTCGAGCTACCGCTCTCGGCTCCTGTTATTCTACCAGTGCCGCCATGCCCAGCCCTGACCATGCCTCCCTTCTCGAACCTCCTAGCAGGTTCCAGTGTCCTCTAGATGGGGTCCTCCGTAACCCTTGCCCTAGTTCCTCCGCTCTACTAACAAACCCGTGTACTGTCTGTCCACCAAAGTTGCTGCTGCTGTTCACCAGCCGGCGCTATTACAATACACATGTATCAATATACCTACACATTAATAGATAGCACACACACACAGATGAGAGTAAATCAGTATTATATGAGCTATATTAACACTACACGTGTATACAACTGAGGAAGGATGCTGTTGCTATTCTGCGTGTGAGTGTTTTACACACACACACATGCTATGGTTCATATTCTTAGGATTCATTATTAGTACTTGAGGCAGCGAGATCCAGTCACCTTAAGGAATCTTAGGGTTCAGTGTTACAGCCTGAAGCTGTCAGAATCAAAGACAACTTTCGGTTTTATTAGACAGCCAGACCAAGGCATTACCTGAGTTTCCCGTGTAAATCACCACACAGGCAACAACAAGTTAATCACAACAGAACACGTATCAATATATATTAATATGTTGATAGAGGCAAAGATCCCTCTCATAGCCTTAACAGACTGTTGGGGCAAGTGCTCTTAGCGAGCACCTATGAAGCCTGGCACAGCAGACGAGGAGTTGGGTGACAAGTACGATGCCCGCTCACCTTTGTCTCCACAGTGGGGAGGCTTGCACATCACACCGGATATGTACTCATTTGAGGCCGAGTCGACCTAGGGGAGGCCCAGGACCAATTCAGATAATCCATGCTTGGTGTTGGCCGTGAGCGGGAATCAAATTCGGGTTGCACGCTAAGCACTGCACTACCGCTCCCCACGACAATTTCTAAGTGTTTATGTTTAGCACACAAACAAGCGAGTGTAAATAACTACAGTATTGCTAATCATCGTCAATGGGCAGTGTAAGATGGGCTTTTCAATCCAAAATATAATCTCAGAAATCATGTGACAGGAATGACATAAACGATTTTAAAAACTGAAATTTCAACATCAAAGCTTGATCCATGCTCGATTACATAGACCAACAAAGTTAAAATGCCATAGCTCAACACTGCTTAATCGGTGCTCGATGGGTGCTTGATCGGTGCTCAATTAGTGTTCGATTGGAACTCGATCTGTGTTCGATCGGAGCTCAATCTGTGCTCGAGCACGGATCAAGCTCCGATCGAGCACCGATTGAGCTCAAATCGAGGAAGGATCGAGCACTGAACAAACTCGGATCATGGACGAATCGAGCTCGGATCGACCAATAATCAAGCTCGGATCAAGCTCAGATTAAACTCGGATTGAACACCGATCAAGCTCTAATTGAGCTCGGATTGAGCACAGATCAAGCACGGATCATGCCCAGATTGAGAAATTATCGAGCATGTATCAAGCACGGATTGAACACGGATCAAGCTCTAATGGAGCTCACATCGAGCTCGATTCGAGCATGGATCAACCTGGGATCAGCACAGATTGAGCTCGGAATGAGAACATATCAAGCAAGGATCGAGCAATGATCAAGGACGCATCGAACTCGGATGGAGCTCGAATCAATATTGGATCGAGCACGGATCGAGCAAGGATCGATTTTGGAGCGAGCATGGATTGAAATAGATTGAGTTCTAATCGAGCTCAGATCGAGTTTGGATCGAGCTCAGATCGAGCACGGATCGAGCACAGATAGAGCTCAGATCGGTCTCAATCCATGCAGGGATTGAGCACGGATCGAACTACGATCAAGCACGGATCGAGCTCGGATCAAGCACGAATGGAGCAATGATAGAACAATGATCGAGCACGGATAGAGCACGGATCGAGCATGGTTTGAGTTCGGATCGAGCACGGATTGTGCATGGATGAAACAATTATTGAGCACGGATGGAGCACAGAGCGAGCACGTATCGAACACGGATCGAGGTCTAATCGAGCTCGGATCAAGCTCGGATTGAGCATAGATTGAGCTCGGATCGAGCACGGATTGTTGACGGATTGAGCTCAGATCGAACACAGATCGAGCACTGATCGAGCACAGAATCGAGCTTGGATCGTGGCGTAATTAAATTCATATTGAGCTCAGATCGAGCTCGCATCGAGCTCGGATCCAGCACAGTTAGAGTACTGGTCAAGCAATTATCGAGCACGGATCGATCTCGGATCGAGCACAAATCGAGCAAGGATCGAGCACGGATCAAGCTCGGATTGAACACGATTTGAGCTCGGATTGACCTCGGATCGATCTCTGATCGAACACGGATTGATTACGGCTCGAGCACTGAATGAGCTCGGATCTAGCATCGATCACACTCGGATCGAACACCGATCGAGTCAGATCGAGCATAGATTGATCAATGATCTAGCACGGATTGAGCACCGATCGAGCATGAATCAAACACAGATCGAGCACGGATCGAGATCTGACAGTGTTAGAGAATAGATCAAGCATGGATCAAGCTTTGGGGCCTTAAAATCGGTCAATTCCCGTTTAATCGAGCATTGGAACGTTGAAAAAACGTCGATTTTCATGCCAGCATTCTTTATATTGGCAAAGCCACGCCAAATGACTCCATATATGGGCCTAAAGCATGAAAATAATTAATCATTCATTCTGTGGTGGATTCATTTAATCTGATTACAGCGCTACCACACAGAGCGCCCACAGTGCGCCCCACCTCCTCAAAATTTGGAAAGTCGAGCAGGGGTTGGGCCTGGGTAGGGCTCGCATGGGCCTCCACTACCATGCATAGCAGGTGCTATAGGCTGCGGGGATATGTGGCGGGCAGCAGATGGCAGTGCAGACAAACACATCACTGTACCATACTTTTTTTGCTCTCACCAGCTCTGCCGCCTGCCTTCACCAACACCCAGTGACCGGCGTGGTGAAGTATGGTCAAATACCCCCACGACCCACACGGTGTAGGGTGGCCCTATTCCAGCAGTGCATTGACAAAGTGCCCGTTACATGTTATCACACTGATAGCTACGCATTACGATGTTGTGTAATAATGCTCATTATGAATTGCTCTATTGTAATGTATGTGCGTGGTAGTGCACGAGTGCTATTGTTATAGTTGTGCTGTGGTTACACGGCTACTGTCATTATCGTTATTGCAGATGGACGCTCACCGACTCTGGACCCAAACTCGGCCAATAACAAACTCCAGATTTCCTCGGATCTCAGGACCGTGATGCTGACCGCTGTCTCCCAGGGTCGCCCTGTTCACCCACACCGGTTTAATGGATGGTCCCAAGCCTTGTGCTCCAAGAGCTTCTCGTCGGGTCAGCACTACTGGGAGGTGGACGTGGGGGGTGCGGCGGGGGGCTATGAGGTTGGAGTTGCGTACGGAACGATCGCTCGGAAAGGGCGTGGTAAAGAGTGCGAGCTGGGAGGGAACGACTCATCCTGGGTTTTACATAAAAATAACGACAGTTGCTGCGTTCGTCATGGTGGTGTAGTGACCTCCGTGCCGGTGAGGGATCCTCCCCGGAGAGTCGGGTGTCACCTGCATTGGGAGGCAGGGCTGCTGTCGTTTTACGGCACTGACTCAATGGAGTTGCTGCACTCCATTCACCACTCGTTTAGTCAGCCTCTCTACCCTGCACTGTATGTGGGTGGTGTTGGTAACTCAGTGAGTATTCTGGATCTGAGTCGTGCGTCTTGAGAGCACGGAGTGTGAGCAGCACAGAGAAACGGGCACAAGGCACAGACACAGATCCCCCGTGAAGCCTTAACTGACTGTTGGGGCAAGGGCTGTTAGCAAGCACATTTGAAGACCGGGACGGCACACGACGGGTGGTTAGCTACACCACGCTCGACCGCATTTATCGCCCCAGTGGTGATGTTTACACAGCACACCAGGAACGAATTTGAGGTTGAGTCGACCTAGGGGAGGCCCATGACAAGTTCGCCAACACCAGTGACAATGATCGTAATCGGTCCTGAGTCTCCCCTAGGTCGACTGAGCCTCAAATTAGTACCTGCTGTGGTGTGTAGCAAACATCGCTACTGGGGAGACAAAGACAGGTTGGACATGGTGCTGGCCACCCACCCCTTCGTGTGCCTTGCCGGCCTTCATAGGTGGTCGCTAACAGCACTTGCCCCAACAGTATTTTAATGCTATACGGGGGATCTTTGTCTTTTGGTTGGTGTGTGTATACCTTTGTCTGTGTGTCTTTGTTATTTTGTCTGTGTCTTTGTGTCTCTGTCTTTGTGTGTTTGTGTGTGTCTGGGCATGGTGCTGGCTACCCCACCCCCTCGTGTGCAACAGTGCCAGCCTTCATAGTTGCTGCTCGTTATTTTACAGCAATTGCCCCAACAGTCTGTTATGGCTTCGTGGAGGATCTTGTCTTTAGTGTATAGAGAGACATGTGTGTAGTGTGGGGTGAAGCAGTGGTGCAGTGGTTATCGCACTGGTGGGGGAGGGCGGAAGGAGACAATGTTCTCTCTGACCCCACCATCCCTCACACTGCACCGCACGCCTCGTAGCGCTCAACGCCGACAGGACGGAGTTCCACTGTGGGTGTGCTGGGAACACGCGTCACGTGATGCTTTGGGGTGACGTGCACCATCCCCTCGCGGTCACTCGTTCTTTGGGCGAGAAACCAGGGGTGGGAATGAGATGGCATCATTCGGGGGGAACTACTCGTGGTATGTGCCGAGCGTCGCTGGGCTAAAACATTTTTCTTATAACCAGGGCTAAAGTGACCTCCTCCCCCGTACCCAAACTGGTTTTATTTTGCAGGGCATAGATAGACAAAAGCCATTTTAACACGTAGCAGTAGTAGTAGGAGGGCTTTTGCGACCAATATTATTAATAGTAAAGAGTTTCTTGTTTATTGTATTAATTATCTACCCTTAGACTTAGACTTTCAGCCACAACCATCGATTCATAGAATAACGCCTCCGTCTGCTTACAAAAATTGGAACCTTTTTTTTTACTTTGAAGTGGATTAATTAATTAAACGCCTGATTTTTATCTAAAGTGAAGATATACCTTACACTAAAACACGACTAATGTTGTCTCAACACGCATTAATAACACACTGACACTGCACCGCTGTTCACTCCTTCACAGTCATCGATGTTAATGTGGCACAGGGTTTTAGGTAAGAGTGGAAAAGTTTAAGAAGTAGTAGGATTTCGCGACCAATATTAGTCATTAAGTTTTTTTTTCGCTTGGGTTAGATCGTGTAAATATAAATGTGTTTTTACCCCACTACCACCCGACACAGCCAATGAGTAAGAATGTTTCAGGTAAACAAAGTGTGCCATTTAGTTACAAGTTCAGCACACCAGTTGTGTGTTGGAGAGTAAACCCATGATATTTACAACTTGAGTACTGTGACGTTACGGCTTCATCAGATGATTTTCGAGAATTGTGAAGAAGTCTTCCTGTTTCTGTGGTTCCTCCTCGCGCCTCTGAGTCGTCCCCTCTCTTTCTGTTCATCGAGAGTGAATCGTGCGTGCCAGTGGCACGTTACAAGTCGAATTATTATTACTAAACTATTAAACAAAACTACTACAGAACTATTTGTATTTGTCCAGGTGTCAGGCCCCACTGAGCTGTGTAGCTCTTTTTCTGATGCGACCTGGCAATCGCAAATTATAGCCCAATGAAGTGGCTTATCGTCACGTGGAAAGTGTTATGAGTCAAATACTTGAAATGCGTGACGCTGATTCTGAGTGTGGTGGGAAAAACTAGGGAACTCGGAAAAAATCCATGTGAACACCACAGAGACAGATACTGCAAATATCAAATATATAGCAGGGGCCAGGGTTGGGGTTGAACCCACGACCTCCTGCTTATCAGGCAAGAGAGTAAACATCTCACCACCGGGGCGCCACTCAATGTGAGATACCAATCCGGTGTGAACCCAACCTCGAGTCTCAGGCTGTTTAACAATGCATAAATGCTTTGAGATGCATTGGTTATATCGTACCAATTGTGTGAAAGCTAATCGCATTGTGCTCTGGTCTATGTGTGAGATTTATATTAGCTTCATTTCTGGCATGGGTTTGACTTGTTTGCTTTTTTTTATTTTTGTGACCCAGGTCACTATTGTCAACTGAGACTCATCCTGGTCTCTTGAGTTCTCGCCGGGTTAAATCAAGGTACTTGATTGTACGTATACTCGATTGCGTTCTGTGTTACCTGTGAATTGAAATCACATTGTATTCTGGGTCAAGGGTCAATGTATTCTGGGTGATTAGAAATACATCTGAAAATATATATTGACTGTGCTGGAGGGTGTGGGCTCAAGTGTGGATGAGTTTCTTCGTAACTATGCGGCTGGTTGGTGGAAGTGTGACAACTTGATATTAGTGATGGCCATGCACGTGGCCTGTAATCCCTTAATGTGGAGGTGAGATTGGTTGATTGTCCAAATATTGTGAAAGTCCCTTTGCGTGGGAGTCGAGGAAGTGCAGTACCCTGCGTTCTACATCAAAGTGCGGACTAAAATCAAGACTCCTTTTTGTATGGGTTCGAGTGTAGCCCCATCGCAGGTGTGGGTTTCTCCCGGGTAATCCGGTTTCCTCCCAAGTGCATACACACTCATTCATATATATGATGGCGCCTCACCTGATGTTCGCTTGCGGAATCGTGGAGAGGGCTGCAGCCACGGGTGGTGGTGCAGAGTGAAGTGCGCCACTCGCCAGTCTATGAGCGCCCTTGGGTTTGATTACAACGAAACCTCGTGGTACGAGGCTGATTGCAACGGGGATTTTACACGTTTGCTTGTGAACGACAACAACCGAACACATCAACTAAGACCTCAACAACGTTCCTTGCCACAAACTCGAGTCCTGATCCCTTTTCTAGGATTGCGCTGTCACCATCCTAGTATCTCACCCAGATCTGGTAAAAGGCTGCTAAAGAGTGAAACGGCGAGGACGTCCAGAATAAACACCTTGAGACCCGCACCTCCTGACTTTGACATTCCTTCTCAAAGACATTCACAGAACAATCAACGGCATCATCCTGCTTCTTCTGTGAATGGAAAATTAAAAAGACAAGCTACAGGATTGTAATTGTGGTCATACAACCCAAACTATAGAACCATAAAATATACCAGTGCTCTGTACTCCTTAAACAGAGAAATAGAAAATGTATACCAACCCTCTCCTGAAGCCCTCTCATCGTGGCTTGCAGAACTTAATATTGACATTTATCTTCTGAATATTCTAAAACTGTTCACATTTTTCATTATTGTTACCAGGTAAGGTCCACTGGACTATATCGCTCGTTCTTAGAAGCAGAGGTGTGGACTCGAGTCATGTGACTTGGACTCGAGTCAGACTCGAGTCATGAATTTGATGACTTCAAACTCGACTCGACAAAATGTACAAAGACTTGCAACTCGACTTGGACTTTAACATCAATGACTCGTGACTTCACTTGGACTTGCGCCTTTTGACTCGAGAAGACTTGCTACTTCCCATGAAAACTGGGGAAAAAAATGTTCACACGGCCGCGCCGCTCTCAGTTTATCTGCATCTGTGAAAAAAATGTGCACCACCTGTATGCATGCAGAGAGCACGCTCGCTGCCTGCACGACATCCAATCACTGTAGTCCCACGTTGTTTTGATTGGACAGCATCTAAGCAGGCACATTGCAAGACAACCAATGAAGCGCAACAAGCAACAACGCGCCAGTTGGCAAAATGATACCGAAGATAGTTTCGTTTGGCTATAAAAATTACGATGTAGTCGACAAAAAACGAGTTGCAATTTGCAAAACATGCGGGTCGAAGATTACAGACGGTGCTGCCACAACGTCTAACTTTGTTCGACACCTGAAGTTGCACAAAGAAAGGTAAGTTTTGAACGAATGCTAAGCACCTTATCGGATGTACCGTAACTTACTAGCTGCTGCATATTTACTGTATCAACGAGACAGTAAACGCACGTCTCCCTTGCTGGTTAATGCTTACAAAAATAGGGATTTTTGAACCCCGATTATATGAGGTACATGAGTGTAGCACACTCAGATGGAAAACCTCTTCAACATCATGTCAACGTCCGTTTTAAAGTATCATTTCTACCTTGCTGCTAGACGGATAAACACAAATGTATATCTCAGTCTCTCCAACACACATGAGACAAAAACAGGCCTTCCAGTTTTACTCTTTCAATCGTTCAGTTTCAGAGTGGCTGGTGTGCTGCCTCATTGAGGTCGTTTATGTAATTTTGGTTAATCACAACTAAGCTGAACTGTCGCTGAAGACATAAACTATCACAATTAAACAATGAATGAGGCAGCAGTAGACCTGCAATTGCTGTGTGATGCAGCAAGGCACCATGGAATCTGGTGTGGAGGAGAGAGTGAACTATAAAGCAGGGGTTCCCAAACTTTACCATGACAAGGCCCCCCATATACCAGTAGATTCCAGCCAAGGCCCCCCTGACATGGGCCGTGCCACACTCTTTTTTCTGTGCACCTCCTTTCACAACTCGATGGAGTTGGTGCATCCCTAAACCCATCCAAGTACAACAGGAAACATAGTAAGACATATACACTGTAAAGAGGAAAATGATGACACAGTCACAGAAGATCCACCATTAGCCTTCCCTTTTCATATCATGCCCAAACAGCAGGCAGCGCATGGACATAGCGTGCTACCGTAGTCTAGGTCTGTGAGGCAGCGCACCACTGGGATATATACAGTATATAATAAAATAATAACGATTATAGTAGTAATGTTCAGAGATGCAATAGATTATTATAGTGCAGTTCTTAACTAATGGGGATATTGTTTAGCTTATTTTTGGTTTAATTTGGTTTATTTTACTTATTTAATTTATTCAATTATTTAGTTTTGCTATACTTTTCATGCCAACTTGCCATGGCCCCCCTAGCACCCCCTCGCGGCACCCAGGGGTCCCCGTCCCCACTTTGAAAACCACTGCTATAAAGCATATGACTTCAGTTTCTTGAGGGAAAGGGCTTTCTTATGACTTTTGAAGCAGTGAAAATATTCTTAATATTGCATACACTGAAACTGAAATGTATTATCGTATACCGTAGTGTACAATAGACAATGAATATTAACAAAACAACATTGATATGAGTAAAGAGTAGTTTCAAATACAACATGTGTGGCTATAAGGGATTTTCTGACATCTGTTTCATATTCTTTTCTGTTACAGGTATGAAGAATACCAGATGAACAAAAGCATCGTAGATGAACCACAACAGCCTTCAATCTCACAATTCCTGGACACTCGTGTAGGGCGTTACAGCATGAGCCACCCACAGCAGAAGGCCATCTCCAATGCGATACTGTCTGACTTGATTATTGATTGCAATTTTCCTCTATCTATTGTGGAAAATAAGAGCTTTCGTCACTTTCTGGCTGTGCTGGACAGCAAGTATACCCCAGTCTGTCGCCGAACGCTGACCACAAAAACAGAGAGCCTTGCTGAGGAGAGACGTTCAAAGTTAAAAACTCAATTGAGCAACACTGACCATGTTTCAGTCACTGTGGACATTTGGTCTGATCGAAAGATGAGGGGATTCCTTGGTGTCACTGTGCACTGGATGGAGAGAGATGCAGAGAGGGTACAGCTAAAGACAAATCTCTTGGCCTGCAACCGCTTCAAAGGCTCTCACACAGCGGAGCGCATCTGTGACCAATTTGAGGCAATATGTGATGAATACAACATCAAAGCTAAATTGGACTATATCATTAGTGACAATGCTGCTAACATGCGCAAGGCATTTACGGTCTGCTTCCCCAGCGAACAGGAGGAAGATGATGATGCTGGAGATAATCTTGATCCTGAGCTATGGCATGACTTAACCCTAGAAGACCAGCAAACCGTCGATGCTGCTATGGCAAAGAAACAGCGCCTGCAGTGTTTTGCACACACATTGCAGCTGGTGGTGGGAGACGGTTTGAAAGAAACAAAAGCGGCATGTCCTTCTCTCTCCAAGTTATCAAAACTTAGCTCCCTGCTCCACACAAGCACAACGTTTAAAGACATATTCGATGGTGAATTTGGGGAGCACAGAGGCATCCCTGCTGCAGTGAGCACGAGGTGGAATTCTACACTGCGGCAGGTGAAAGCAGTCCTTCATTGTGATCAGCAAAAGCTCTGCGCAGTTCTTGAGAAGGCCGGGCATAAAGAACTGTCATTCACACTACGAGAGTGGAATCTGCTGAAGGAGTTGGTGGACATCTTGAAACCGTTCGGAGAAGCAACTGATTTGACACAGGGGGAGAAAGTCATTACAATCAGTGCAGTTGTTCCATCCGTCTTGTCCCTCAATCACCATCTTGAGAAGCTGAAGCCTCAAGTTCGTTTCCTGAGCGGCCTGGTCAGAGGTCTGCAGGCATCCCTGGAAAAAAGATTTCTTGGGATCTTCATTAATGTGAAAATGGCCCAGTCTCAAGAAGGGATCACTGCCCCCTTTTCAGACACAGACTACCTGAAAGCAGCTGCCTTGGATCCAGCCTTTTGTCTGCTGTGGATTGAGCCCCATGTGCTGGTCAACCGTGACATCAAGGCAGAGGTGGCACAACGAGTTAAAGGTAAATCTTATTGACTTGCAATGCAACTTAAATGCAACGTAAAATAATTTGATCTTAATCTGATCTAGGATCTAATGTGATATTAATCTGACTTTAACAATAATAACAATTTTCAGTCTTGCACAGTATCATCAACACAGTAATGGTAATAAGAGCTCTTTTGTTTCTGCTGTTGTGACACGTTTTTTTAGAATTGATCCTGAAAGATGCTGCAGAGACGGAGCAACCTGTGCCTGTGCCGGTGCCTGCTGAAGAAGAACTAGAGGACATGGAAGGAGAAGGGCTGTTTGCTGCATACCATAAGAGGCAGAAAAGGGATGTTGGGACCCCACCAGCAGTACAGCTAAGTCACTACATTGACATGGCAGAAGGACAGAATGCCCTTTTGTTCTGGGCACTGAACAGTAAGACTCTTCCTTCACTCTTTCAAGTAGCCATCCGAGTCTTGGCAGTGCCTGCTTCTAGTGCTCCAGTGGAGCGAGTTTTCAGCCATGGTGGCATCATTCTGCGTCCCCATCGTGCACAAATGACTGACAGACTTTTGGCCAATTTGATCTTTTGCAAATGCAATGCAGTGTAGGGGCCTTCCTCCACCTGTCCACAGCACGCATGCGCACACACACTCACTCTCTGCTCATCACCTGTCCACACAGCTCTCTCTCTTTCATACACACCAGTCTCTATGGAGGCATTCCAATTATATTATCAGGTTGGTCCAGTTTTTCAGAAGTGATAATTTTGAGGAGTGAGGATTTTATTGATGACATGTTTAAAAAAGTTTAGGCTAAAATAACCCATGTCTATTTGAAAGTTAAACTGTTTTGCAATATGAGGTCAATGCAATACAGGACTGAAGCTGCTGTGCATTGTTCTAGTGCAATATGCTGTTGAAATAAGAGCATTTTTTGTGAAATTTTAATTTTCTGTTTTTTACTGTGTTTGATTAATGTCATTGTATAAAAAGAGGTTTAAATAAATACAAATCTTACAGACATACATGATTTGTATAAATTTTATTTCTGTGGTAAGAGGACTTGAAATGACTCGAAACTAAAATGGTAGGACTTTGGACTCGACTTGAGACTTGCAGGCTTTGACTTCTGACTCGACTTGGGACTTGCCTCATCTTTGACTCGACTTGACTCGGGACTCGAGAGCAAAGACTTGAGACTTACTTGTGACTTGCATAACAATGACTTTGTCCCACCTCTGCTTAGAAGTGATCTTGCCAAAAATGATAGCTCAACGAAGTGGCTTGTCACGTGGATGTGTATAGCAGCCACTCGACCACGGGCAGAACATGAAAACTCCAAATAACAGGCTTCAGGGTTGGGATCGAACCCTACGACCTCCTGTATAGCAGGCGAGGTAGTTAACATATTCTAGCCACCGACGCGCCATATGCGAGTGTAACGCTGTAACAGGATCAACTGAATCTGCCAAAGAATGAATTATAAGGTGTGTTCATGCTTTAGGCCCATATATGGAGTAATGGGGCGTCGCTTTGCCCACATAAAGAATACTGGAACGGGAATCAACGTATTTTTACGATTTAATGCTCGATTAAACGAGAATCGAACTGGATCAAGCATGGTGTTTCCTGACGCATGATTTCTGGACCGAAACCAACGATTTCTGGATCGCACATGATTTCGCGATCAAAAGAGACGATTTGTGGATCGAAAAAGCCCACATTAGGCCGCCCCTTGCATGACGTCGATTGTCTTCTTTCCGCATTAACAAAATTTGTTGTTATTCATTCTGTCGCAGATTTATTTTTTCCTGTTACAGCGCTTTCACACTGTTGCGCTTTTATCCAGTTCGGTGACTGCGTATTTAATTGTTTTAAAGATGGTCTGCAAGTGGGACCGGGGTATCGGCACTGACATTCATTATTACCTACTATAATCACCCAGAAATGTATGTCCGTCCTGCGCGTGACATCACTCAATATGAGCCCCACTCCCCTCATTAACATTCATGAGTGGGTGGATTTTTACACTAACGCAGAGGAAGGTCGCGCTGAATTAAATAATTTAGTACGCAAAGTCGCTTCAAATGTGACGTTTCTTTACAGAAAGTGACGGTAAAAATAAATCTACGCATCACAGTGCTACATCCGTGCGTGACGTCAATGCACAAGAGCCCCCCACTTAATTAATATTCATGCCTGCATGGAAATTTACACTAACACACAAGAAGTTCGCGCGGGCATTTAACAACTTTTATGCAAAAGTCTACATTTTTTGACGTTTCTTTATAGAAAGTGAGGGAAATAAATGTCTATGCAGCATCACAGTGCATTACTTTTTTCACTTATTTCTTCTGCTCTTGAAACAACAAGTAAGTGTAATTTGTGCTTTTGATTCACTGCCATTAAATTTACACAGGATACAATTATACTCTACTCAATTTGTTCGTGAATATTACAGCTTCCATCCTAGGACGGGCATAAGGCTAATTAATAACTGTATACATGATGGAATTAGTGACATTTAAAACACGATGGCATTAGTTACATTACATGAAATACGGTGGAATTAGTGACATGATATGAAACATGGTGGCATTCGTGACATTGTATGAAACGCGATGGCATTAGTGACATATTACACTCTCAGTCCACACGTCATCCACACACGCTCACACGTGCCCACCGCCCATTAGCCACGTGGAGAGAGCACGTGACGCGCATGCGTGCAGGGTGGGTGGTGCATCAGTGTTCCACTGCTGCCGTGTACAACGCACCGAGTCCTGGCATCATCCATATTGGCTAGGGATATCGTTAATTACACTCTGATGCAGACTTTCCTCCCCCGCACCTCTGATTCGCGGGATTGGCTACCTATGGTGCCAAAAATGTTCAACATACATACAAAGAGACCCATAGACACCGAGACCAATAGAGACCCACAGATTAGCGTGGTTGGCGATGTACGCAGCCAAACAAGTTCATACATACTGTATATACATTTTTAATGAGAGTCGGGGGCAGGGGGCTATTCTTCTACTTTGTATTATAAATGTTGTGGGTTTACTCTCCAACACACCGGTTAGTGGTGAACTCGTTACTAATTGGCATTTTTTGTTTACCTTTATTAATTGGCAGTGTTGGATGGTGGTGAGTTTAACCACGCATTTATATTTATGCGATCTAACCCAGAAAAACCTCAATTAAGGAGAATATTGGTAGCGAAAGCCTACTATGTGTTAAACGTTTTTATCACTCTTACTCTGTGCCACATTAAGATTGATGATGATGAAGGAGTGAACAACAGTGCAAGTGTCTCTGTGTGTAATAATGGGTGTTGAGACAATATTGGCCGTGTTGTAGTGTATGCTCGATCGTTAATGTAGATTTACAGCATATCAGGCACTTAATTGAAGACGACATTCAAAGTCAAATAAAGTTGACATTTCTGTCAGCAGGGGGAGCCATGGTCCCTATGAATTTGCAATGCGAGCAAGGATTGAGGAGGGCGGAGTCTGGGTCACGTGAGGAGAGGGAGGAGTTAGGGTCACGTGGGGGAGAGGATTTAGGGAGAAAACCGGAAAGGGATCGGGGAGTTGAGACGGAGTGAAACGGGAGGAGGCCACGCTGGGCAGTACGGGGAGAGTGGCGCAATCGCCACACGTTGGGAGACATCGGCACCGTCAGCCATCGGTGTCAGGACGCAGAGGGCTAGCGGGCTGTGGAAGGCTAGCTGCAGAGCGGAGCAGCAGTGAGGCTGCAGAGCAGAGCAGCAGTGTGGCTGCAGGGCGGAGCAGCAGTGAGGCTGCAGAACGGAGCAGCAGGGTGGCTGTGGAGTGATCGTCGGAGGCGACACGGGCCTGAGCGAGGACGCCTTGTGAGCGAGATTTATACGAACCCAAATAAAGGACAACGGAGATCGACACTGAGAAAGAGTCCTTTATTACATTATTATAAATGTTGTGGGTTTACTCTCCAACACACTGGTTAGTGGTGAACTCGTTACTAATTGGCATGTTTTGTTTACCTTTATTAATTGGCAGCGTGGGATGGTGGTGAGTTTAACGACAGATTTATATTTATGCGATCTAACCCAGAAAAACCTCAATTAAGGAGAATATTGGTAGCGAAAGCCTACTATGTGTTAAACGTTTTCATCACTCTTACTCTGTGCCACATTAAGATTGATGATGATGAAGGAGTGAACAACAGTGCAAGTGTCGCTGTGTGTAATAATGGGTGTTGAGACAATATTGGCCGTGTTGTAGTGTATGCTCGATCGTTAATGAAGATATACAGCATATCAGGCACTTAATTGAAGACATTCAAAGTCAAATAAAGTTGACATTTCTGTCAGCAGGGGGAGCCATGGTCCCTATGAATTGAAGGTTGTGACTGGAGGTCCACGTCTAAGTCTGAGAGAAGATGATTAAAACATTTTAAATAATTACCCCTAAATGGCTTAATACGTTTGTGTTCACACGTTTGTTTGTGTGTGTCGAGGTGTGTGTCCTGCAAAACAACCCCCTACCTCCTCATGGTGCCGGACGGGAAATGCTGTCGTGGGCAGTGCTGTGGGGGGAGGGCATATTCCGATTGGCCTTTCCCCTCATG
This sequence comes from Entosphenus tridentatus, assembly GCA_014621495.2. Lineage (NCBI taxonomy): Eukaryota > Metazoa > Chordata > Hyperoartia > Petromyzontiformes > Petromyzontidae > Entosphenus > Entosphenus tridentatus. The sequence goes on along the minus strand of JAAXLI020001322.1, from coordinate 66,008 downwards.
GCGTTTATGACCACCACAGTGGCCAAAAGGGGGCTCTAAACGGGTGCAAGGGGCTGGTAACCCCTCCAGCTTCAATTAATTACCACATAACCACGACGGAAAATTTTAATTAATAAGCTTGTGCCGGAGGCCCCGGGGGGACAGGCGTCTATGACTTCTCCTTGCCAAACCCCATTTGGGAGAGCCAGGAGACTGAATCCTTACTCTCGGGGTTCCTCCAGAAACAACAAAAAACCACTACGTGTGGCTACGTGGAATATTCGCATGCTCACTGCTGAGGAAAGGCTACCACTCCTCTGTCGGGAGTTGGACCAGTACCGCCTGGATGTCTGTGGTATTCAGGAGGTCCGGTGGACTGGCTCTGGCTCCTGGCACTATGAGGGGTGGACAGTCCTCTTCTTGGGGCAGGAGACTGCTAAACAGCAGGGAGTGGCTCTTCTTCTGAACAAAATAATGGAGGGGGCGTGGGAACGTGGCGGTGAGATGTGGGAAGCTGTAAGCCCCAGGCTACTTTGGGCTCGCCTTCCCATCAATCAGAGACGAGGAGTGGTGGTCGTGGTTACTTATGCCCCCACTGAAGATGAACATCCATGGAGGGATGCAGGCAAGGCCGATGAGTCAGATGCCTTCTATAACCTCCTGTCACAGGTGCTAGCTAAAGTGCCCCTCGGGATAAAGTCATCTTGTTGGGTGACTTCAATGCCCGAGTTGGTTATGATGCTGGCACCTGGTCTGGACTGATTGGAAGGCATGGGCCAGATCATCTCAATAACAACAGCAGGAGGCTGCTAGATGTTTGTGCAGCTCATGGGCTTGTAATTACCAACACGCTGTTCCACCATTGGAGCATCCACACAACATCATGGATGCATGCCGGGTTCAAGCAAGAACATCTGCTGGACTACATAGTGACGGAACAATGGATGCAGGCCCATGTGCTTGACACCAGGACCTACCGTGGAGCTGATCTGCCCACTGACTATCGACTTGTCATCTGGAAGATGCGCCTACCATTATTCTACTCCAGTGGTGGGTGTACACCCAGGACCCCATTCAAACCCTTAGTGGCATGGTCTCAGCTAGCTGATGAAAGTTGCAAGCAAGATTTAATCATAACTTGCGGCTGGGGTTGTCATCGTCCCCCACTCCTCCTGATGTCGAGGGGAAATGGGCGGGATTTAGGACTGTGGCTCATGCTGCTGCAATGGCTGCTTTGGGTACATGGTCCAGACCTCCCCAGAGACCCTGGCTGACAGAGGAGGTGTTCAAGCTGGCTTAGAAAGAGCGACAAGCCCACTCTCATCGGCTACAGCATTCCACATGCAGAATGAGGAGGCTTACCGCAGCCTTCACTCGGAGGTTCGGAGAGCTGTGAGGCACTGCAAGGATGGGTGGTGGTCGCGGGTTGCTGAGGAGATGGAGTCTGCATCAATGGCCCGCAATCACAAATCGCTCTATAATTCCATAAAAAAAAGTAACCTGCAGCGCCACACACTATTACCATTATTAGGGGAAAGACCGTCGATTTATTCTCCGACCACAAGGAATAGGTTTGCGGATTTGCTGAGCATTTCTGTGAAGGCGTGGGGGAGGGGACATCCCTCAGCCTGGATGACAACGTGGGACAAAGTGGGGATGATCCTGCAAAGGCTGCGGTGCCTCAAACATTGGAAGAAGTCACCACCTGTGAGTGGCTGGCTGAGGTGCCATCTGTTGAGGAAGTACTGAAGGCGATCCAGAGTCTGAGACCAGAAAAGGCGGAGATGATCTCCCAAGCGAAGGGAGGGTGGCGTTTGTGCACAGACTGCCCTATATGACATCATAACAACAGTCTGGACCACTGGACGGGTTCCGCAGGATTGGAAGTGTAATGCGAGCAAGGATTGAGGGGGGCGGAGTCTGGGTCACGTGAGGAGAGGGAGGAGTTAGGGTCACGTGGGGGAGAGGATTTAGGGAGAGAACCGGAAGGGATCGAGGAGTTAAGACGGAGTGAAAACGGGAGGAGGCCACGCTGGGCAGTACTGGGAGGGTGGCGCGATCGCCACGTGTTGGGAGACCTCGGCACCATCGGCCATCGGTGTCCGGGTGCAGGGGGGCTAGCGGGCATTGGAAGGTTGGCCGTGAGCGAGGAGGGAAGGAGCAGCACTGTGGCTGCAGAGCGGAGCAGCAGGGTGGCTGCAGAGCGGAGCAGCAGTGTGGCTGCAGAGCGGAGCAGCAGGGTGGCTGCAGGGCGGAGCAGCAGTGTGGCTGCGGAGTGCTCGACGGAGGAGACGCGGGCCTGAGCGAGGACGCCGTGGGAGCGAGATTTACACGAACCTAAATAAAGGACAATGGAGATCGACACTGTGGAAGAGTCCTTTATTACAGAAGGATGCCCTGGTGGTTCCCTTCTTTAAGAAGGGGGACCGCACAGACTGTAACAACCACAGGGGAATCTCACTCCTCAGTGTGCCGGGAAAGGTCCTGGCAAGGATTATTCAACATCGCCTTGCTAAAAACGCTCAGGAGAGGCTTGTAGAGTCGCAATGCGGTTTCAGGAAAAGGCGGTACTGCACAGATGCCATTTTTTCTCTCCGTCTGCTACAGCAGAGGTGTACGGAATTTCAACAAGACCTACATCTCTGCTTTATTGACCTGGTCAAGGCCTATGATACCATCAGTAGGCCTGGGCTCTGAGTAGTTCTTTGTGCTTTCGGAGTCCCTGACCCTCTGCTCACGATCATTAGGGAGTCGGAGCCATTACCTGAACACCTTTGGGTGCGACAGGGATGTCCTCTGGCTCCCACATTATTTAACATCTATTTCATACACGTAGTTCATGAAGCATTCAATAGCTGTACTGGAGGAATTTCCATCTGGTACAGATATAATGGGAGGCTGATCGATGCCCAGGTGCGGTCAAGGGATGGCTCCCTATTGCTCAAACATGTTATGTATGCCGATGATCTGGTAATTACTGCTCACTCAGAGGATTTGGAGGCGAACCTGCTGAACCTGGAGCTTGCCACTAAGAGGTGGGGCCTTACCATCAGCCCCACCAAAACTAAGCACCTGCCTGGGTATTTAGTACCATCGGACACTCCACCTACACAACTCCAAATTGGTGATAGGGCAGTTGTAGAGAGAGTGGAGAGTTTACAATACCTGGGCAGCGTGCTCATGACCGGCTTCGGTTTAACAGCAGAGGTCTCACTCCAAATCAGTCGAGCAGCATTATCCTTTCATCGGTTGCATAACGCTGTGTGGAAGATACCTGGTCTGTCGCTCTGCACGACGCATCAAGTCTTATAAGCCATTGTCATTCCCTCCCTTCTCTATGCTTGTGAAAGGTGGACCACCCTAATGGAACATCTTCGCCGGTTATAAACATTTAGGCTGGCCTGCCTACAATCCGTCCTGGGTTTAACCAGGCTGGATTGTGTGAGGATCTCACAAATCCTTGAAAGATCTGGACAAAGTCCCATGGGTGAACTCTTCCAGCAAGGCAAGGCTGCGTTGGCTGAGCTATGTAGCCCGCATGCCCAGCCACCGCATGCCTAAACAGATTTTGTTCAGCCTGATCAAGGGGACTAAACTAGGTGCGGCACGGCTAGGGAAGAGATGGAGTGATGTAGTACAGGAGGATGTGGAGCTGAGTGGACTTGCCGATGACTGGTATCAACGGTGTCAAGATTGTCCTCTGTGGAGGAGGCTTGTGAAGGACGCTACTGGGCAGTTGGAGGCAAACGCACCTCCAACAACAACGAAGTGGGGAGGACAACAATGAGCATAGCGCCGGGTGACTAAATCACAGCAAGTTGGGACAGTAAGGGGCACAGGTGGTACATCAACCAGTCGTCTCAGTCAGTCGACCCGTAGCACCTGGGTCTGCCCTGTGACCTCCTGCCAGCGGGCGTTCGACACTTCATGTGACCTCAACGTGCACATAGCCTAGCACAAGCATCGTGGTGACATCACCACCACTTAGTGGCGAATGGTTGTTGTTGTATACACGTGTGTTTACACGTGTGTTTGTATGTAGAGGTGTGTGTACACATATTTTTTTCTGTGTTGAGGTGTGTGTACATGTGTTTGTGTGTTTTTCGGTGTGTGCGTGTGACAGTGTAAATCTATTACTGTCGACCATTTAATGTAACGAATAATCTCAGTATGTTGATTAACTGTGACTAACCCAACCTGTTACATGTGTAGTGTCAGTAGTGTGGGAGACAAGGTTCTTGAGGTAGCACCTTCCTTATTCAACACTTTCGGGTTCACAGGTTTGCCCCCGTTTATCCTAAGTCGTCTAGACTCGCCTTGACACAAACCTAACTGTGGTACACCGACGGCGCCGACCGAGACAGCCAACAACTATCCAGTCACGCAATATCTATGGAAGACAGCAGCTACAAAGGCGGCGAAGAAGACAGCGACGACGAGATGAGTCCCCTTCCCAGAACCGGCAGCCACAAGCTCCTACTATCCGCTGCTTTTATTCTGGCTGGCGCAGCCTGGCTCTGCCCTGGCCACGCCTCCTTCACGAACCCATTAGCGGGTCCCAGGGGCTTCCAGATGGGATCTCTATGACCCTTGCCCCAGTTCCTCTGCCCTGCCGACACAGCCACGTATATGCTCACCGGCGTGTGTACTGTCCGTCTACCGCAGTTGCTGGACAACAGACGGCGTTATTACACTACATCACCAGCTCCCCTTGTTAAAAAAAACAGTCGTTCCGGCTGAAATCCTAGCAACAGCGAGTGGGTGGACAGACAGAGCAACCCCTAACCTCGATGAACACCATCAACACAACTCACCATGAACCAACCCCCAAAAATAAACATTGGTCCAAACCTTTTCCGCGACCATACAGCCCACTCGCGGCACCTCCCGCGGATCGTCACCATGCAACACAGACGCAGCGCCTCCCGCAAGCTGACAACATGCAACACAGCAATTTGCACAATTCTCCCCCCCCCCCCGAATCCCACATTGCAAGGGAGAATCCGCCTTTATTGGATGTAGCTCGCGTGAGCTGGTCCCTGGCACCAGTCACCCCTGGCTAGGCGGAGTCTTGCGTCTTTGGATTCCTGGAACGGGAACATCAATGGCCTAAAGGGCACGGCCCCTCCGTGGATTCCCCCGAAACCCCCCCTCGGATCCAGTCCTCGACATTTCGTAGATGGCGGTCTCGGAAAATATCAGAGACTTGGATCCGGCGGAGCTTGGGAAGACATTGCTGGCGGGTCAAAGGATGTCGGTGGTACCACCAGCACCCCCTAACACCCCGGCACTCTATGGCGATGTGGCCCGACCGACCACACCTGAAACATTCGGCCGTGGGACCCGAGGGTGGAGTGGGCTGCCCCGGTTGCCAATCTACCCACGGGGACCTTCTTCCACACATCCCCCGGCCACCCACCACAGCCATCATGTCCTCCAGCCGCAATGGCCCAGCTTATACTTTTGGCTAATGCTGGTGGCCCTCGTAGACCTGAATTTCTTGGGATACCTTTAGAGACAAAATCCCCATGTCATCAGCGAAGGGCAAGGTGATCTCCAACTCCTGTGTCAGCACCATCAGCCTTTCCACTGCCAGGGAGTCGAGTGCCCCCTCACTCATCTGAGGGTATGCCTTCCATCCCAGCACCAGCAGCGCCTCTCGGAAAGCATAAGGTGTCTTGGCCTCCCCTCGCTTCCTCTGGAAAAACCTCATGCAGGCGTCTTGTGGCAGGCCAAAAATGGCCCCTTGCATTGCCGCCGACACCTGCGCCCCTCCCACACAGTCCCGCGCTCTCCTTAGAATGGTGCCCACCGGCCATGCCAGGCCCTCCATGGGCAAAATGGCACCCAACATGTGCACGGTCTCCAGCCCGGACTCCTCCGCTCCTGCTCCAATGGAAACTCCAGCCGGGGTTTCCCCGTGACTCCTCTCTGCACCGCTGGCTGCTGTGCACCCCCTGCGCCATCTCCACACTCCCCTCGATGCGCCGGTCCTCGGCCATACCACGTGGTCGACGCATGACCGTGGAGAATCGCGCCCCGCTCTCCTGCTGATGCATAGCCGCTCTCCCGCTGATGCATAGCCGCTCTCCTGCCATTCCGCAGCCGCTCTCCCGCTGCTGCCCACGGGCTTCGTAACTGGGTCACAGGTCCCAGGGCTGCCAGAGAGACAAATGTTCTGCTGCTCCCATCCTCCGAATACACCAAAGGTGGGCTCTTTTTCGTACCCCATTTTTGACACAAGTTGTAGTGTCAGCGGAGCGAGAGACAAGGTTCTTGAGGAGGCACCTTCTTTATTCAACACTTTTAGGTTCACAGATTCGCCCTCGTTTCTCCCAAGTCATCTAGCCTAGCCTTAACACATCCCTGACCATGTTACTCCGAGGCGCTGACCGAAACAGCCAACAACTATCCAGCCACGCAATATCTAGGGAAGACGGCAATGACGAAGGTGGCGAAGATGACAGTGACGATGAGACGAGTCCATTTCCCCTCAACCGGCAGCCACGAGCTTCCACTTTCCGTTGCTTTTATGCTGCCCGGTGCGGCCTGGCTCTGCCCTGGCCGCACCTCTCTCCTCGAATCCACTAGCGGGTTCCAGGGGCTTCCAGACGGGGTCTTTATGACCCTTGCCCCAGTTTATCTGCCCTACCAACACACCCGCGTATATGCTAACCGGCGTGTGTACTGCTCGTCCACCGCAGTTGCTGTTGCTGAACAACAGATGGCGCTATTACACTACACATGTATAATGTCATATTAACATAATTTACTACAATTTATACCAACACAATAACCCCTTGGGTATATCGCACCTGTAGGTGCACAGTGATGACATCACCTTCCGTTATTTAAAACTGAAAAACATTTTCAAACTTCTGCCAATCGCCTGATGATGCTAGTTGTAATCACTGGTGAAACGTTGTACTCAAATGTAAATGGTATGGGTCTGCTTTCTAATACACAACCGGTGGTGCTGAAGTAGAAGTAAATTGGATCTGTACTTTGTGTTCACTTGACAAACCTGTAGCCAACTTATATTTGTAGTCATGGAAAAAGGGGCAGAGCCATTCTCTTCCCGCCTTTTTCGGCTGAGGGCAGAGCTGTGGCATGAGTTGGAGTGAGCCATTCTTTGTGGTTGTTGACGTGTTTTATTATTATTAAATAGTTTTATTGTTACCATACCATTATGAGTGCAATCATCTTTGACTACACCAGTTAGTTTGGTTTAGAATTAGGAAATAAGACTACAAACCTTACGAATGGACTCCATATGGCCACCCACCACACCAAACGGCCAGCAACAGCTGGAGATTCAGAAAGGTTATCTCAAACTCCCTGTGCCTTGTCGGTCGTGGTTGATGTCCGGCCATATTTCACCACGCTGGATGCTGGTCAATGCGGGTTAATGCAGGGGTAGGGAGTGATGGGGGCTACGACTGGTTTAGATGTCAGTCACCACTGATGTTGGCTGTGGCCGGGAAGCCAGTAGGTTTATGGTGCATTCAGCCACTTCATCCACAAATGTAATGGAGTTGTGATTGGTTGTGGTCTGGATTTGAGAAACCAAACGAGTTCATCCATATTTAGTCCCAATTCGTCGTCATACACGAGTCTGCAATTGGTTTAAGATTACAGATGTTTGTCCTGTGGTGTGTGCCAGGTTATATCAAGAGTATAAGAGTTGGAATGTTACAAAGTACATATCTGGGTTTTGTGAAGGGGAATGAAGCAATGTTATGGACGGAGCAAGGCCGAGATGAGACTGTAAGTGGAGGTATAAGTCTAAAAGCTGACGATTAACATGTTTAACATCTTTACGCGCAGATGCCCCAATATGTGTGCTTGTCTGTGTACAGGAAAGACCGGTCCAGATATCAATAGCAAGTCATGGCAAGCAATTGACATCAAGTGGCTAGATTAAGTTTAGTTTGTTTGGGTTTATACAACCAAACACATTTCTCCATGTCGCGGCTCATTCGTTGTCGTACACAAGTTTGCTTATAATTCAATGCCATGGACCA
>JAAXLI020001322.1:37733-48419 GCA_014621495.2 Entosphenus tridentatus | reverse complement strand
ACACTATCACACACACGAGTGTACATCACTACACTATCACACACACAAGTGTACATCACTCGACTATCACTCACACGAGTGTACATCACTACACTATCACACACACACACACAAGTGTACATCACTACACTATCACACACACACGAGTGTACATCACTACGCTATCACACACACACGACTGTATATCACTACACTATCACACACACACACACGAGTGTCCATCACTACACTATCACACACACACGAGTGTGCATCTCTACACTATCACACACACACACGACTGTATATCATTACACTATCACACATACACGAGTGTCCATCACTACACTATCACACACACGAGTGTACATCACTACACTTTCACACACACGAGTGTACATCACTACACTATCACACACACACGAGTGTACATCACTACACTATCACACACACACGAGTGTACATCACTACACCATCACACACACACATGAGTGTACATCACTACACTATCACACACACACACACACACGAGTGTACATCACTACACTATCACACACACACACGAGTGTACATCACTACACTATCACACACACACGTGTGTACATCACTACACTATCACACACACGAGTGTACATCACTACACTATCACACAAACGAGTGTACATCACTCGACTATCACTCACACGAGTGTACATCACTACACTATCACACACACACACACACGAGTGTACATCACTACACTATCACACACACACACGAGTGTACATCACTACGCTATCACACACACACGACTGTATATCACTACACTATCACACACACACGAGTGTCCATCACTACACTATCACACACACACGAGTGTGCATCTCTACACTATCACACACACACACGACTGTATATCATTACACTATCACACATACACGAGTGTCCATCACTACACTATCACACACACACGAGTGTACATCACTACACTATTACACACACACGAGTTTACATCACTACACTATCACACACACGAGTGTACATCACTACACTTTCACACACACGAGTGTACATCACTAAACTATCACACACACACACGAGTGTACATCACTACACTATCACACACACACGAGTGTACATCACTACACTGTCACACACACGAGTGTACATCACAACACCATCACATAAACACACGAGTGTACATCACTACACTAACACACACACGAGTGTACATCACTACACTATCACACACACACACATGAGTGTACATCATTACACCATCACACACACACACGAGTGTACATCACTACACTATCACACACACACACACACATGAGTGTACATCACTAAACTATCACACACACACGAGTGTACATCACTACACTATCACACACATAAGAGTGTACATCTCTACACTAGCACACACACACACGAGTGTACATCACCCCACTATCACACACGAGTGTACATCACTACACTATCACACACGAGTGTACAGCACTACACTATCACACAAGTGAGCAGCTGGTGCTGTGTGTAAACGTCACCACAGGGGAGACAAAGGCGGCCGAGCGTGGTGTTGGTCAACCCCAGCCACATCGTGTGCCGTGCCGGCCTTGACAGGCACTCACCAAAAGCACTTGCTGCTTCAATCTGTGAAAGGTTATACGGGCGATCGTTGAGTTTGTTGTACACACACGGACGCTACGGCGTGTTGATATCCACGCTGCTGATGCTGCTGCTGTGATCCACTGCCCACCTTCTGGCATCTCGCAAAGCCCAGCAGGGGCTGGGCCTGGGCAGGGCTCGCACGGGCGGCCACCACCACCCTGCCTAACAGGTGCTGCAGGCTGCGGGGCCACGTGACGGGGCAGCCACCACCCTGCCTAGCAGGTGCTACAGGCTGCGGGGCCACGTGGCGGGGCAGTCACCACCCTGCCTAGCAGGTGCTACAGACTGCGGGGCCACGTGACGGGGCAGCAGGTGGCGGGGCAGACAAACGCACCGCTGTACTGTACTTCTGTGCTCTCGCCGGCCGCGCCGCCTGCCTTCGCCAAATCGCGTTGACCGGCGTGGTGAAGTATGGTCAAATATCCCCCACGACCCGCACGGTGTAGGGAGGCCCTCATCCAGCAGTGGATTGACAAAGTGCCCGTTACATGTCATCACACCGATAGCTACGCATTACAACGTTGTATAACAATGCTCATTATGAATTGCTCTACTCTAATGTACGTGCGTGTTAGTGCACGAGTGCTATTGTTATAGTGGTGCTGTTGTTACACGGCTACTGTGATTTTCGTTACCGCAGACGGACGCTCACCGACTGTGGACCCAAACTAGGCCTACAACAACCTCCAGATTTCCTCGGACCTCAGGACGGTGACGCTGACCGCTGTCTCCCAGGATCGCCCCGATCACCCAAACCGCTTTGATAGCTGTACACAAGCCCTGTGCTCCGAGAGCTTCTCGTCGGGTCAGCACTACTGGGAGGTGGACGTGGCGGGTGCGTCGGGGATATGTGAGGTTAGAGTCGCGTACGGGACGATCGCACGGAAAGGGAGTGGTAATGAGTGTGAGCTGGGACAGAACGACTCATCTTGGGTTTTATATAAAGACAACAACAGCTGCTACGTGTATCATGGTGATGTCGCGACCTCAGTGTCGGTGAGGGATCCTCCCCGGAGAGTCGGGTGTCACCTGCACTGGGAGGCGGGGCTGCTGTCGTTTTACCGGGCCGACTCTATGGAGCTGCTGCACTCCGTCCACCACTCGTTTAGTCAACCGCTCTACCCCGCACTGTGGGTGTATCATGGTGTTGTTGGTAACTCAGTGAGGATTCTGGATCTGAATCGTGCGTCCTGAGAGCACTGAGTGTAAGCAGCGCAGAGAAACGGGCACAACGCACAGACTCACGCACACAAAGACACAGAACCCCCGTGTAGCCTTCACAGACTGTTGGGGCAAGTGCTGTTAGCGAGCACCTATGGGGCCGTCCATGAATGACGTCATGCACGTAGGGGGGGGGCAGACCTTTGTGACGTCATATTTGAGGAGGGTCTGACTTTTTGTGACGCCGTGTGACGAAGGGTGGGGGGGTCATAAAACGCATGACGTCATTTATGGACGGCCCCTATGAAGGCCGGCACAGCACACTAGGTGGTGGGTGGCCAACACCACGCCCGGCCGCCTTTGTCTCCCCAGTGGTGATGTTTACACATCGTACCAGGAACTATTTTTTCAGGCTGAGTCGACCTAGGGGAGGCCCATGACCGGTTTACCAATACCAGTGACGACCCCCTCATGTGCCACAGTGCCGGACTTCATAGGTGCTACTAGCAAACAGCACTTGCCCCTACAGTTTGTTAAGGCTACACGGGGGATAATTTTCTTTGGGATAGTGGGTTGATCTCTCTGCCTTTGTCTGTGTCTTTGTTACTGTGTCTGTGTGTGTGTCTTTGTTACTGTGTCTGTGTCTTTGTTACTGTGTCTGTGTGTGTGTCTTTGTGCAGATTTTTGTTTTGGTGCTGGCCACCCACCCCCTCGTGTGCGAGAGTGCCAGCCTTCACAGGCTCTGCTACTTGCTACGAACAGCCCTTTCCCCAAAAGTCTGTGAAGGCTACATAGACACACAAAAGATAAAGACGAAGATCCCCCGTATAGCCTGAACAGACTGTTGGGGCAAGTGCTGTTAGGCTGGCCTTCATAGGTGAAACTCACTAACAGCACTTAACTCAACATTATTTTAAAGCGATACGGGGGATTTTTGTCTTCGGGTAAGTGGGTTGGTGTGTATGCCATTGTTATTGTGTGTGTGTCTTTGTTACTGTATATGTGCGTATCTTTGTCTTTGTGTCTTTGTTATTATGTTTGTGTCTTTGTTACTGTGTCTGTGCGTATCTTTGTCTTTGTGTTTGTGTATTTCTGGGCGTGGTGCTGCTGACCCCACCCCCTCGTGTGTCACAGTGCCGGCCTTCGTAGGTGTTACTTGCAACAAACAGCACTTGCCCCAATAGTCTGTTAAGGCTACGCAGGGGATTTTTGTCTTTAGTGTATAGAGGGGCATGTGTGCAGTATGGAGTGGAGCGGTGGTGCAGTGGTTAGCGCACTGGTGGGGGAGGGCGGGGGGATCCAAGCTTCTCTCTGACGCCATCGTCCCTCGCACAGCGCGCCGCGTGGCGCTCAACGCCGAGAGGGCGGTGCTCTACCGCGGGCGTGCTGGGAACATGCGTCACGTGACGCTACGGGGTGACGCGCGCCGTCCCCTCGCGGTCGCTCGCTCGTTGGGCGATAAATCCGGGGTGGGAATGGGAAGGCATCACTAGGGGGGGACTACTCGTAGTGTGTGTTGAACGTCGATGGGCAAAAACATTTTTGTTATAACCAGGGGTCGAGGGCCTCCTCCACCCACACAAAGTAGTTTTATTTTACAGGGCATAGAGAGAGAGGAGCTATTTTCAAGCCTAGTAGGAGGGCTTTCGCCACCAATATTTATCGTAATAAAGGTTTGTTTTAATCTTGATATGAAGTTTCGTGACTGCAGTGATCTATACTCTTTGGTTCTTTTGGTAAAGTCACGTAGGTATAAAATAAAATAAATCATGACGTTTGGGGCGCAACACAAGCGTCCGTCATCAGGTGGAATAATGACGCTTGTGTTGCACCCGACACGTCGTGATTTTTTTTTTATTTTATACCTACGTGACTTTACCGACAGAACCAAAGAGTAAAGGTTTGTTTTGTTCAACGTTTTAATTATCTTTGGACCTCCAACCACAACCTTCGATTCATGGGAATCGAAGGTTGTGGGATAACGCCTTCCTCTGCTGACAAAAAATGGAACTCTCTTTTGACTTTGAAGTCTGTTAATTAATCCTGATATATATCTAGAGTGAAGATTTACCTTACACTACACCACGACTAATATTGTCTCAAAACGCATAAATAACACAGAGACACTGTGTTATTACAGGGATAGAGACAACACAAACTCCAAATTTCCAGCAGCTTTCAGGGTCAAAATCCAACCCACGACCCTCCTGCATACCTGGCGAGGGAGTTAACATCTCCGAGCCACCGCAGCGCCCCTCGATAACATGAGACACCAATCCGGTGTGAACCCAACCTCGAGTCTCAGGCTGTTTAGCAACGCGTTTATGATTTGAGACGCATTGATTATATCGTACCAGTTGTGTACTTGTGTGAAGGCGAATCACATTGTGCTCTGGGCTGTGGGTGAGATTTATATTTGCTTCATTGCTGGCATGAGTTTGACTTGTGCTTTTTCATTTTTGTGACCCAGGTCACTCTTGTCAATGATACTCATCCTGATCTCACCTTGTTGAATTTAAATTCAACTCGACTCGATCATCAGCATCAGCAGAAGTATCATCAGCAGCAGAATTAGTAACAGGAACAACAACATCAACAGCAGTAGCTCCATCATTATCATCAGCATCAGGAGTAGAACCAGCAGCATCAAAAATAATATAATCATTATCAGCAGTAACAGAATCATCATCAGTAGCAGCAGCAAACGCAGCAGCAATCACTCTTGCAACCGAGACTCATCCTGGTCTCTTGAGTTCTCACCTGGTTAAACAAATAGACTTAAACACGTAGGCTTTCACGACCAATATTATTCATAATAAAGGTGGTTTGGGTTAGATTGCGTAAATATCAATAGACTTGATTGTGTTATGGGTTACCTGTGAATTGGAATCACATTTTATTGTGGGTCAAGGGTCAAAGTGTGTGTGGTGTTGAATACAAACATTAAATCTGAACATGTTTACTGTGCTGGGATGTGTGGGCTCACGTGGTGGTGAGTTTCCTTGTCTCTGTGGCTTGTCGGTGGCAGTTTGACATCGTGATATCAGTGGTGGCCATGCACGTGGCCTGTAATCCCACACTGTAGAGGCGAGGGTTGGTGGGACCCCTCGAATGTTGTGAAACTCACTTCCCGAGGGAGCCGAGGAGAACTCTGTACAGCAAAGTATGGACTAAAATCGTCTGTCCCTTCTGTATGGGATTGAGTGTAGTGCTGTTTCAGGCGCAGATTTTCTCCGGGTCCTCCAATTTCTTCCCACATGCATACACACATTCATTGACTAAAAACATCTTAATATATATAGAGGAGCGCAGAGATTTGGTAATGAGTTTTCACATGTAGGTGCTCGTGACCAATACAATCCATAATACAGGTTATTTTGGGTGAAATCGAGTCGATGAGCATCCATCTGTAGTAATGATAATCACAGTACCCGTGTAATAGAGGTAATAAAAGCACAACAATAACAATAGCACTCTGCAGGCAGCCCAGTTGGTGAGAGCATTGGAGTACAAGTACAGCAATGTATTTGTCTACAATGCCATGTGCTGCCTGCCACGTAGCCCTGCAGCCTACAGCACCTGCTATGCATGGTGGCCGCCAATGCGAGGCCTACCCAGGCCCAACACCTGCTCGGCTTTGCGAGATTTGAGGAGATTTGGGTGGCAGTGGATCGCAGCAGCACTGCCATCGCGTCTGTGTGCGTACAACAAACAAAGACAAAGATCCCCCGTGTAGCCTTAAACAGACTGTAGGGGCAAGTGCTGTTAGCGAGCACCTATGAAGGCCAGATCGGTACACGAGGGGGTGGGTGGCCAGCGCCACGCCCGACCGCCTTTGTCTCCCCAGTGGCGATGTTTACTCACCGCACCAGGTACTTATTTAAGGCTGAGTCGACCTAGGGGAGTCCCAGGACCGGTTCAGATAATCGTCACTGGTGTTGGCCGTGAGCGGGAATCGAACCCTGGTCGCCGGGTTCATAGCAGAGCGTAGCATTAACCATTACACTAACCGTTACATGGGCTGAGTTTGGGACGTAGCATCTGTGAGCGTACAACACCCACTCACTCGCAAGCAGTATAGCAACAGCAACTTCATTCCATAACGTGTAGTGTGAATGAAGCTCATGTAATAATAAATGACACTCGTTTGTGGTATATATTAAGGTCGAGGTATGGGAAGTGGTCATTTACTGTTGTGCATTTATACCTTAGTCTGGATCTGTGAGCTTAAGGTGTAAAAACTGAACACTAATAATTATAAAAGATTGCTGAGTCTGGATCAAACAGCCTCAAGTATGATTACTAAATCCTAACGATGCTAAGAAAATCTGGATATGAGCCTCAGGTAATAACACTGTACACTATGCGTCCAAATTGTGCCTCAGAGAAGCAAACGATTGGACTCATCTGTTACAATGGGACGAACATTTCCTTATTCATCACTAATTTCTCGTGTCACAACGCGTGATATAACAGTCA
Source organism: Entosphenus tridentatus (assembly GCA_014621495.2). Lineage (NCBI taxonomy): Eukaryota > Metazoa > Chordata > Hyperoartia > Petromyzontiformes > Petromyzontidae > Entosphenus > Entosphenus tridentatus. The sequence goes on along the minus strand of JAAXLI020001322.1, from coordinate 41,150 downwards.
CGTTTGGTGGTATATGAGCGAGTGTGGGGGAGAGCTTGTGGGAGTTCCATTGGAAAACTGCACTTGACAATGAAAAGCAGCAATGCGTGTGCCCAAAAAGAGAACGTGTCCTTTCATTGCAGAAGCACTTATTGTGACAAATCGTTCAGAACCATGAACATTGACAAATTCTGACAAATCCTCCTACGGTGGAAAAGAAGTTTAACATACAGACGTGGGTGTCTTGGCCGTGTGAATGTGAACTCACATGGGAGACAGGTTGCACTTCTCAATGACTCCCATCAGCCAGCCCACGTCACCCACAGTCAAGTCACTCGGAAGAGCTGGCAGTGGGGAGTGCTAAGTCCTGAGCGAACGGGGAGAGAGGACTTCACACGAGCGCGTCTCAACACATAAACCATCACGTGAAACTCTGGTCATGCTTGGCTTGCCATCGAACAAAGAAGGTCACTGCATCACACGCTTTCAGATGCCTTTCTCAGGCCGTCAGGAACGCTCTTCCTTCTGATATTAGGAAGCCACGGGAGCTATGCACTGTCAAATCTAAATTGAAAACGAATTTCTTTGGAACTGCTTTTGTGTTCAGTTTGTTGTCCTTCGACCCCCCCCCCCCCCCCGCACCTCTGATTAGGAAGGTCGGCTACCTACGGGGCGAAAAATGTTTTAAAACATACATACACAAAGAAACACAGACACCCAGACCCATAGAGACCAACAGATTAGAACAGTTGGCTTCGTAAGTTGCAAAATAATTCAACATCCACAGAGACCCACAGACACTGAGATCCACAAAGACCCACAGATTAGCACGGCTAACTACGTATGCTGCGAAATAAATTCGACATACACAGATACACACAGACACCCAGACCTATAGAGACCAACAGATTAGCATGGTTTGAAATGTACGTTGCGAAATAAGTTAATCATACATACAAACAGTGCAGACCCAACACAGGGTAGATGAGTAGAACAAAATCGTTTTAGGCAGAATCCTGCAGGAGGTGGGCATGGTAATGTTTATTATTAAGTTTATTTTGATTTGGTTCTGCTTAGCCGGTTGCCCAACTATCTTGAAAAGGAGATTCGTGGTGCGTGAGCACGACAACAACGAAACAAAAAACGTCAACGTTGCAGAGAACGAGCATAGAGGTCTTCAAGGCAGAATGCACAACTGTGGGCATGGGGAGGCAGAGGCAGATGGATGAATTGAAGCACACAACACTATAAACACACAGGCACGGGGAGACACGGAGAAAAAACACGGAAACACCTGTGCTCAGCCACAGTGTTGCTAACCTATGTCATAATATCCCCTTGACTTTAGGTGGCAATATCCATTATGAAGAATCTATTCTATACAATGGACTTTGCCACCATAGGGTACAACTTATGTATATACAGTGGTAGAGACCATGAGAGATGAAAGGAAGTGAAACAAATACATGGAGACAGGAGACGCATAGAGACTTGAGAGAGATGTAGAGATACACAGAAACACTCGCCCATTGATTACTAAGTTCTTCGAATCCTCGCTTTAATAAATCACTCTCCTACTAAAGCATTCACACCGTGAGCAAACCCAGCCTCAGCCTGTGTTCGTACACCAATGTACCTTTCTGTCTTCTTGAAATTATCTGCAAAGAGGATGGAACGGAGATTAATCAATAATATCAGATAGAGTTAACATGGTTAGGCATGAGTGATTAAATTGTATTATTGTATGAATGAAAATTACGATGTGAATAGAATCCAGGGGAAGATAATTTAATGGGACGTTGACCAAAAGAAGGAAACTGCAAGGGCATTGAGAGCTTGGAAAATAGACAATTTGGTGAAAAAAGTGTTAACCCCACCGAAGGATCGTAACCTTATTGTCGTGGTGGGGTTTGTGTGTTCCAATGACCCTCATAGTTATATCGCCTGGCGTCTTGTACTCCTCGTAGGGTCTCCCTTGGCAAACATGTCTAGGGGGGAGGTTCCAGACAAATAACGGCCCAAACAAAAGCCCATTATTAATGGTTCTGAAATATAAAAATTAGAGAACCTCGCCCGGACAAGGTATCCCGGGACACCCCCATAGAGCAAGTTCTGGGGGTGGCCAGGTAACCCACATAACCCGGTCGGGCACCATCCTGTGGGCCCACCATCCGCAGGACGAAGGGTGATGGGTGTGATGCCAGAATGGCAGGGAGAAGGATTGTCTCAGACGTACTGGACCTTGGTGATGGACACTCAATATTAGGACCTGTAATGTGACGTCGCTGGGTAGGAAGGAGCCAGAGCTGGTGAAGAAGGTGGAAAGGTAGGGACTAAATAGAGTCGGTCTCACCTCCACACACAGCATTGGCAATGCAAGCAAACTTCTCGATCTGGGACGGTCTTTCTCCTATTCCGGAGAAACCTCTGGTCAGAGGCCCTGGGTTGGTGTGGGGATACTCACAAGCCCCCGGCTGGGTGATATTCAGTTTCAGTTTGTCCCAGTGGATGAGAGGGTCGCCTCAATAAGACTTCGGATCTCAGAAAAGAAAACTCTGACTATTGTCTGTGCTTATGTACCAACAGTAGTTCAAAATGTTTGGCGTTCTTGGAGATGGTGGGTGCAGTGCTCGACAGAGTGCCGCCTACCGACTCCATAATCTTACTGGGCTATTCCAATGGGAAACGATCGAGATACCCCGTGATCTGAACCTGAACGGTGAGATGTTATTATAATTCAGCACTAGTCACGGAATGTCGATAAACAAACACGATGTTTGAACACAAGGATGCTCATAAATGTACTTGGTACCAGAGCACCTTGGGCCGAAGAGGGGCAAAGCTGTAAACTGATCGCCGCCTGGTGGTAAGTTGGATCCGACGCTTGGGACAACAACCACACAAGTCGCCTACTGCATAGATCTGTCCCTCCACATACACAAGTATTTTGTCCACAATCTCTCGGCCTCACGGCGTTTTTGGGAATGCAAAATTTTAGCAACATTGATTTAGTAGAAACAAACTCTGGATCGGTTTTGACATGCAGTGTCTCATCAGCAGAGCCAGAATCGCTTGAATCAATTCTGGTAAACTGCCAGATGTCATAGGAAAGGGCTCTCTCTTTAAGATATGGATCCTAGTCAGACACAAAATTATATTATTCAAAAACTGGTTGAGATTTCCCTATACCGAATCAATGCTACTAAAATGATGCGCTCTCAGAAGGCCATAGATCCTATGGGATGCGTAAAAAATATTTGTTAGGTGGAGAGACAGATGTATGAAGAAAACACATCATCTGCTTATCTATTTTGTACGTTATATTCTCTGCAATGAAGATAATGATTATGTTTGTGTTTTGTATGATATCCTTAGGTTTTTTAGGTAAAGTCACGTAGGTAAAAAATAATAATGAAGTAAAATAATAATAAATTAAAA
>JAAXLI020001322.1:20874-37333 GCA_014621495.2 Entosphenus tridentatus | reverse complement strand
TATTATTTTTTATTTTTATTATTTTATTACTTCCCTTCTACGTGACTTTACCGAAAGAACCAAGAAGATGAATCCCTGCAGTCACGAAAGGTTTAAATCGAGATGCGAAAGCAGTTCAACAATCGGACATAAAAGCTGACAGCAATGGCGGCACAGCGACCCCTACTGGGCGACCTGCGTGAAGTGCAACAAAGGCGAAAACTGCCGCCCCCCGCTGGCCGGCTGGGGAGTGGCATCCACGAGCTGCACACTCGATCGCACCTCGCCGCCGGAGTGCCATCGTCAACCGCCTCCCAGCCAGTCCGCACTTAGCAACGACGCCTCCTAGCTTTACTAACTTAACTACACTTATTTTACTAGGTAAGGCCCCACTGAGATACGTAAGCTTTTTTTCAGAAGGGACCTGGCCATCACGCGTAATGAATAGCTCAACGAAGTGGTTTGTCATGTGGAAATGTATATCAGCCAAATACTAAAAAACAAAGCGTGCTGTTGATTCTATATGTGGACGGAAAAACCGGAGGATCTGGAGAAAAACCACGCTACCACAAGGAGAGATACACCGCAAACTCCAAATATACAGCAGGCGTCAGGGTCGAAATGGAACACACGACCTCCTGCAAATCAGGCAAGAAAGTTAACATCTACGAGCCACCATGACACTCGTGGGGGACACTCCAGCCCACTTCCTCTCCACAAAACATGTAGGCTGACGCGCCGGCGGAAGATGCCACCCCACTACCATTGAGGCAGTGGGAGTGGGGGATTTACAAATATACAGCAGGTGTCAGGCTCGAGATGGAACCCACTACCTCCTGTATATCAGGTGAGATAGTTAACATCTCCTAGCAACTGTGATGATGATGATGAGAGATAGAGACACACAAACTAAAAATATACAGGTGTCAGGCTCAAGGTAGAACCCACGACTTATTGTATACCAAGCGAGGTAGTTAACATTTTGCCATCCACTGGGCTCTGTTTATTTTTTAATAAATACTCGATGAATTTGCTGACCCCAAACATTTAATTAAAGGAAGCCTCAAAAGTGTCTCCTACTTCCTCTTAAACACCGCCAGGTTTGATTCACTCTGTGAATAACAAGGCTTTGTCAGTGGCTGCTCCCTCATTGAATGTGGCCCAGGCTATGACACCTGCGTTATCGTAGCTGTAGATTTACAAACGGTGCTGGGATTAGTCTCAGACAATATAATATCTGTACAAACAGAACAGTTATCATCCAAAAAGTGCGCGTTTACACAAATCAGTCAGGTATACCACTGAGAAAGCAACATCCTCACAGCCTGTATCACAGAACACATTCCTGCAGAGGGAGCTTGTAGGAACGTTGGGTTGCTCGGTCAATGGTCAGGGTCAACGGTGGCGTGGTGTATTCCGCAAATATGGCCGACTGTGAGGGCGGGCACAACCGGCGTGAGTAGGTTAAACGTTGAGTTTTATAAGGGCACCACCGGGTGACCAGCCCCTCCCCACCCAGGCCCACCCCTCCCACCCCCCACCTAGCCCCACCCCACCTTCTCCACCAGCCCCTCCCCACCCTCCCCTCTCCACCCAGCCCGACCCCTCCCATTTTTGTATGCACGACAGACACAATAATCCCCTGTGGGCTGGTGGAACCAGGTTGTTCCTACCAGTATTAATGGTTTTGTTGAGACAGATTATTCTATGATATTCGATAAAATCATGGGACGTCACCACTAGATCATCACTCAATGCCAGGTGTGGCTCAGATGCCACAGGGGCACCTCATGTGGAATTTCCTCCCCTCTCTCTACAGAGACGCAGAGCTCAGAGTCGGCTGAATTCAGGTGACCCGCATAGAAAAAACACGAGAGCGACTTTGACAGCCACGTGCACCATGACCCTGACTCTCCCTCTGCAGGATGCTCTCTCCCCTCCACTGCTGCAGCACGCTCCTTGACGCCGGGTGGACGAGAGGTTCCTCACCCCGTGTGCCCCATCCTTTCAGCGATGTTCACGCGCGAGCCGTCACCCCGCGGCACATGCGGGTATTGTGTACCTTTTCCTCGATCTATGCGGGTTTTGTTTGTGCGATTTAGCGTGCAGTAATACCACCGTGGCAAGATGTTAACGACCTCGCCTGGTATGCAGGAGACCGTGGGTTCGATCCCGACGCTGATGCCTGCTGCTGTATATTTGGAGTTTGCGTATCTCTCATCATTATCACGGTGGCTAGGAGATGTTAACTACCTTGCCTGGTATTCAGGAGGATCGTGGGTTCGATCTCGACCCTGACGCCTGCTGCTGCTGTATATTTGGAGTTTGCGTGTCTCTTTCGCTGTGGTCACGTGACGATGCAGCCTTTAAAGCAGTGCTCTAGAATGCCGAATTAGATTAAACATTTCGCCAGGATGGCGCCGTGCATATTTTTTTTCTTTTTCATTGCTGTTGTTATAAAGTTCACGAAGAATACCGTGCAGTGTTTTCATTAAGTCGTTGTATGTAGCGAAACGTCGTACTCAAATTGTAAATGTTGTGGATTTACTCTCCAACACACCGGTGGGCTGAAGTAGTAACTATTTGGCGTTTTGTTCACGTGACAAATCCTTTACTAATTGGCGGTGTCTGGTAGTGGAGGGTTACGAAACAACATTTATACTTACGCAATCCAACCCAAAAACTTTATTATTAATAATATTGGTCGCGAAAGCTTACGTGTTAAACTGTATGTAGTGTAGAATACACTGAATATATTTGACACCTGATTCAAGCGTAGCTACTTTGTGTTATCACGCACACGATGCCAATCGCCGGACTGGGTTACAGCCATTTGGAGCGTTTTTTGGCGATCGGCCCTGGACCACCGGATAAATGTTGGAAGCTGGATAATCGCACCCCAGAGAATCGATGATGAACTGTGTAGCTCAGTGGGCCTTACCTGGTAAAATGAAAATTGTGTTTAGCTTTCGTTTAATTTACATGGGAAAGCTGGTGCCGAGATCCGCTGCATCCCCTCCGCCTGTTCCACAGCCAAACTTGATTTGAAGCTTTTGTGACTGTAGGAATCACTCTTTGGTTCTTTTGGTAAAGTCACGTAGAAATAAAATAAATAAAATAATAGAATACGACGTTTCGATTGCAACACAAGCAACCATCATCAGGTAAGAATGAATGAAAAAAGAAACCTAGTAAACTTAGAAATATAATGTAATACAACACAGAGAGTCGGCTAACACAATAGTCAACACCCTACCTGGTTGATTACGTTCTTCCAAAGATTGATACATTTGAGAGAGAGAGACAAAACACAGACACGGAGACACATATACAGACACACAAGCAGAGAGAGACATACACACAGAGACACAGAGAGAGAGACACACATAGACACACAGATAAACAACGCCTCTGTGTCGAGGCCTTACATATAGAGAGGGGGGCGGGGTTTGGGGCAGAGAGAGAGGGGGGTAGAGAAATTAGCATGTCAATGAGAAAATTGTGTGGAAATCCTCCCTGTAGCGGCCGGAGGAGAAAAAATAGGCGTATAGACAAACAAACCCGGCAAAATTTAGAGAGAGATAAATAGGAAGTTTGAGAAAACAAACTTAGAAAAAATTGGAAATATAATCCAATGCAACACAGAGAGTCAAATAAACACAACAGTTAACGCATAGCCTGGTTGTTTACGTTCTTCCAAAGATTGCGAAATTAGAAGTTAAGTGTGAGTTGTGTGGAAATCCTCCCCGTAGAGGAGGATTTCATAGCCGTTGAGAACTTCTTGGATCGCTTTCAGTCTGGAACCTCCCCCTTTGACTTTTTTGACCTTTGACCTTTCCGCCCATGGGTGGCGACCCTACCATGAGCACGAGGCTCCTGATGTCTGTGTATGCGTCAGTCTCTGTTGGTCCGAGTGTCTGTGGGTCTCTGTGTACGTGTGTATGTTGAACTTCTTTCACATTGTATATAGCCAACCGTGATAATCTGTGGGTTTCTATTGAGTGTCTGTGGGTTTCTGTGTACATGTATGTAACTTATTTCGCACGGTACGTAGTCAACTGTACTAATAATTGAGTCTCTGTGGGTCTCTATGCGTATGGGTGTCTGTGGGTCTCTGTGTCTGATATGGATGAACTTCTTTCGCACCGTACGTAGCCAACCGTGCTAATCTTTGAGTCTCTGTGGGTCTCTATGCGTATGGGTGTCTGTGGGTCTGTCGGATATGGATTAACTTATTTTGCACCGTATGTAGCCATCCATGATAATCTGTGGGTATCTGTGTGTGTAGTGATTGTCCCACACGATCCCTGAGACAGAGGAATCAAGAAGGCAAAAAAGAAAACACTCCACGCTCTGATTGGTTATTGGGGGCGCAGGGAGCAAGAGGATTGGCCCGACCATTCGCAAGGGAAAAGAGGGTTGGGGTGAGCGTCAGGTGGGGCGGTTAGGCCAGGTGAGGGTGAGAGAGGTGACAATGATTGGTGGAGACCTAGTGCGACGAGGGGAGGAGCCAGGAAGAGGTGAAAAGAGGGAGCAGGTGGATGCGTAGATAAGTGCGTGGGTGAGTGAGTGGGTGGGTGAGTGCGTGGGTGAGTGGGTGAATGGGTGAGTGAGTGGGTGAGTGGGTGAGTGAGTGGGTGGGTGGGCGATTGGGTGGGTGAGTGCGTGGATGCGTGGGTGAGCGTCAAGTGTGACGGTTCGGCTAGGTGAGGGTGAGAAGTGACAACGATGTGCGGAGTCAGAAAGAGGTTAAAAGAGGGAGCGAGTGGCAGGGTTGGGGGCGTGGAGGGAGACAGCGAGGATGAATGTGTGGACCCATGCCGTGAAATAAAGACATTCCCTTGGTGACAAAGAAAAGGGCCAGAGTCTTCTTTCACATGTATGCTGAACTTCTTTCGCACCATATGTAGCCAACCATGCTAAGTGGAGGTGAGCGGGAAGGGTGGCTTCACTCTTGGGATCATTGGAACAACGCAACCACCTCCACCACGACATGGTGGCGATCCTCGGGAGAGGCTCGGTGTGCGTACACGGCATTCGATAGACCACGTTTTGGGTTAACGAAACTTTGGATTTCTTTCACCAATATTTTACACGGAAAGCTGATAAAGTTAAACAATTAACGTGTAGCGCCATGGATGGGCTGCACTTGCAGGCAACGACAGACAGCCCAGAAGCGGTTGGGGGCTGTGAGGGGTTCTGGGATCCCCCGCATCCCCTCCCAACGGATGGGGGCTGTGGGGGGTTCTACGATACCTCAGAGCCCCGCCCCTCGGCTGAGAAATGTATATAAGGCGGACCTCTGGAGAGGTTCGGGGCAGTTGAAGAACGAAGCCTGAAGACCTGCCAGAGTAGGACCCTGGACCCCTAACTTCGCCGTCCTTTTAAGGGCCGGAGCTTTGTGAGGCCAGTGGTGGACCCTGCGACTTTCTTGCCTGCTGTCATTATAAGGGCCAGGTCTGAGGAACCTATGGTTGGACCTGTACTTTGGCTAGGTCAGGTCAGACAGTCTCCCATAAGATATTATAGCCGGAGGACCTGGAGCGTAGATGGGTTAGGCACGCTACGTAGGTGGCGTATGATAGACTGGGTGGAAGAAGTACACGAGATAGACTGTACGAGAAGTTTATGTACAGTAGTTAGGTTGTGTGTGTGTGTAATAAAGACGTGCCCCCTACACGTATCTCCGGCGCACACTACAAATGCACTGACATTAATAGGTAACTATTTGTAAGATCTACCGTACTGTCTAAATAATATGACGTCTAAATGAGGGCAAAACATGTTTTTTGTCTTTTTGTTTGTGTTTCTCCCTTGTGATGGGACTTTGTAGAATGAACGTTGAGATTTATAAGGGGCACGGGGTGACCATTAAGCTCTGAAATGGTCTACAGTAAGGTAGGGAACTGATAATTGGTTCACAGCTTATGCGTTTCTTCACTGTCCTTTATACTGTACAGTATAACATTTTAATATTATGTTCTATATAAATTGCATTCATTGACAATATGAAGAGTAAGCTGTGAAGTGTTCATAGTGTGAAATGGTAAGTCACCAAGGCTGGGAACGCATCCTCATAGCACCAATGTTGTAAGTTATTCACTATAGGACGTTTCAATATACGAGGAAGCTCCAGGAACGCGTCTCCTTCATATACCGCGGTATCACTGTGTGCGCAGCTAGCCTATTTCTACCCAAAATTCAAGACACAGTACGTGGTTTGGGTTCACTCGTGTGGCCATGTGGTCAAACGTGGGACTACTGTACTGTGCACTGTATGTACTGTACCGTGTGTACTGTATGCGTAAGGGCAGTGGTGGTGGAGCGGTTAATGCTGCGCTGCGCTACGAACCTGGCGACCCAAGTTTTGATTCCTGCTCACTGCCACCAACACGCAGTGATAGCGATCATCTGAGCCGGTCCGGGCCTCCCCTAGGTCGACTCAGCCTCAACCTGGTGTAGCGGTGGTGGTGTAACAAACATCGCCACTGGGGGGAGACAAAGGCGGTCGGGCGTGGTGCCGACCATCCACCCACCTCGTGTGCCACGGTGCCGATAGCCATCATCGGTGCTGCCACTCGTCATATATACGAGATCCGACGAGCGGTTTTGTCTAACGCCGTTAGTAACGTGAATGCAAGTACTGTGTCATTTTAAACATGCTGTTAGCGAGCGCCTAGTAAGGCTGGCTGGGCGCACGAGGGAATAGATGTACACACATATACAAAGACACACACTTATATATGTATACACACTTGCACATATACACACACACATATATACACTTATACGTACACAAAGACAAAGATGCCCCCGTATAGCCTGTAACATTCTGTTGGGGCAAGTGCTGTTAGTAGCGAGTAGTAGCACTTATGAAGGCTACCGGCACTGTGGCACACACAGAGGGGGTGGGTGGCCAGCACCATGCCCGGTCGCCTTTGTCTTTCCCCCAGTGGCGATGTTTAACTACACACCGCATCACCAGGTACTCGTTTGAGGCTGAGTCGACCTAGGGGAGGCCCGGGACCGGCTCAGATAATTGTCGCCGATGTTGGTGGCCGCGAGCGGGAATCGAACTCGGGTGGTCGGGTTCATAGCGCAGTGCGCTAACCGCTCCCCACACACACGTGTACACGCACGCGGACGCATGCACCACGAGTATGTGGAAGCTGAGCGATCTTTACTTCACACATTGCACATTTATTCACACAAACACTGCACCTCAGCCAACTTTCCATTGGTCCCCGTGTCTCCATGTGTTTCTCTGTGACCCCGTATCTCACTGTGACCCAGTGTGTCACCACGTGACCCAGTGTGACCCACGTGACCCCAGTGTGTCACCACGTGACCCAGTGTGTCACCACGTGACCCAGTGTGTCCCCACGTGACCCAGTGTGACCCCACGTGACCCCAGTGTGTCACCACGTGACCCAGTGTGTCTCCACGTGACCCAGTGTGTCACCACGTGACCCAGTGTGTCTTCACGTGACCCAGTGTGTCCCCACGTGACCCAGTGTGACCCCACGTGACCCAGTGTGTCTCCACGTGACCCAGTGTGTCACCACGTGACCCAGTGTGTTTTCACGTGACCCAGTGTGTCACCACGTGACCCAGTGTGTCTCCACGTTACCCAGTGTGTCACCACGTGACCCAGTGTGTCTCCACGTGACCCAGTGTGTCTCCGTGTGACCCAGTGTGTCACCACGTGACCCAGTGTGTCTCCACGTGACCCAGTGTGTCACCACGTGACCCAGTGTGTCTCCACGTGACTCAGTGTGTCTCCACGTGATCCAGTGTGTCACCACGTGACCCAGTATGTCCCCACGTGACCCAGTGTGTCCCCACGTGACCCCGTGTCTCCACGTGACCCAGTGTGTCTCCACGTGACCCAGTGTGTCTCCACGTGACCCAGTGTGTCTCCACGTGACCCAGTGCAAACTCCAAATATGCAGGTGTCAGGGTCGGGATCGAACCCATGGACTCATGCATACGAAGGGAGGCAGATAACATCTCTCCACCTGATGCAGGACGAATTTATTGGCGTTTTTATGCGGAACGTATGTATGTTGTCAATGTAGTCAATGTAGTATACTGGTGTCCTGTATCGTAGTTTAGTGTAGTGCATAATCGTGTATCGTGTATGGTCTATAGTGTGTAGCGTGTGTGGTTTGTATTGTAGTGTATACTGTGTCGTCGTGTCGTGTTTAATAGTACTGTATAGTTGCATGTATTTTGAACTTCTTTTGCACCATACGTAACCAACCGTGCCTATCGGAGGTTAGGAACACGGTTATTGTAAATGTGTTGTGTTAGTTGTACCTGCACACCACCGCCAACGATGCATCGCCAAATGATGTTCTCATTTCGACCAGGAAGCAGCAATTACCAACCCACCCCAGCTGCATTGTCGATGTTCGACGCAAGGCGGTCAAACCACGACTCTACAATGCTCAGAGTTGGACTTTGGACAAAATTAATCGAATAACCAAACTCTGTATGCGTTCATGCCTGGAATTGATAATGAGGCTTAAACCATCAACTCCCTTCACCGGAAAACCGCGTTTAATCACAGACGACTGCTTGGAATTGAAAGCACGCATCTCAGGATGTGTTATTTTTACGATTGTGATCATGTTCTTACAAAGTCCATTGTTGGCACTGGATAAAGCCAACGGCGCGAATCTACAGGTACATCTAGACAGGTATGTGTGATGCGGGGCTTGTCTTTGCATTCCTTAAACATTTGAGCACATTCCATGGGGTGCCTCGTTAGGTTAGTAAACCCGTGTAAAGTAATTTAAAATTATCGTTTCTTGTTTGTGAGCCTTAATATTAAAAATATTCACCACTCATCATCTATACACTACTCACCACCCGATATCCACACACACTACTCACCATCTCATATGCGCACACTACTCACCACTCACCATCCATCCACACATTACTCACCACTCACCATCCACACACCCTACTCACCAGCCGCCATCCACATGGGAGAACATCTCCCCCAGGAATAAACCCGCTTCACAGATTTCTGAAGGAGAGAATGAGACCAAGAAAGAACTGCAAAGCGTAAACACAGATCCTCGCAGAAGGAAGAGGCAATGACACAAACGTGCAAAAGGCAGCTCCAACCAACTCGCCCTCGCATTACATGGACTCGCTCCTCCCGACATTCAAGACCTCCTTCAGCCACGAATATTCAATCAAGATCGTCAAGATCCTCAGCTTGTGCATTGCTCACCGTCCCACGGTCTTTAGGCTACACACGTGGGGGGTGACGGTGCCTTGGCAATCGAGGCACCTAAACTTGACATCTCGACTAAAGCCGTACAGTATTTGTTTAAAATGACTTTCTCCCTTTAGTGATGATCAAATGTCCTCACTTCTTTCCTTGGGTGATGGTAACTTTTTTCTGCCTTACCATGCATAGCATCCCGAGAGCAATTGTTTAACGGGTCTTCGTAAATGTAAATTATAATTGTTATATTATTATTAAATTACAATAACTGAATAATTTTTTAATCAGTATTAATTTATTATTTGATCATTAAAATATTATTATCATCAAAGTATTAGAACATAATTATTTATTTCTAAAATTATGTAAGTGTCAGTACGAACTGTTATTTAATTATTAAGTTATTAATAGATAAAAATGAAAAAAAATCGCTAAGTAATTTTTTTATTATCAATTTCCACTTAAATTCTAATTATCAAATTATAATTGTATAATTATATATTTTTAATTATAATGATTAAATTAAACTTATTCAATTATTATCACTTGCCGGTTACGCCAGTTGGTTCAGGGCACGGGGTCGGCAACCTGCAGCTCCGTAGCAGCGTGCGGCTCTTTGAGGGACGGCTGCTTCGTGAGACGTTTTTATTTTTCAAGGACCAGCACCACCACCGTCTCTCGGACTCACACCGCGTTTTTATTTATCAACCACCACCAGCAGCACTGTCTATCGCACTCACACCACGTTCTTATTATTAAGGACCACCACCAGCAGCACCTTCTCTCGTACTCACGCCACGTTTTTATAAATCAAGGACCACCACCGCCTCTCGGACTCACACCACGTTGCATTGCGGCTCATGGAATAATGAGTTGTTTGGTTTTCATTGTATTTGCCGAATTATAAAAAACTAATGAAAAATGTCTCTCCTTGTTATTTTGGTTTCTGAACCCCCTGGTTTAGGGGAATCGTTTTTTTTTGTAAACCTTGAATGCGAACTGACAGCGGTTTGGTTTGCTGGGCAAAACGCACAGCCTCAGCCTAGCCAGAATGTTTTTTTGTTTACGTGACAAACCTTACTCATTGGTTGTGTTGGGTGGTGGATAGTTAAACGACACATATTTACGCGATCTAACCCAAAAACACGTTTTATGAATAATATTGGTCGCGATAGCCTACTTATTTTTTTTAAGCTTAAATAAGAATTTACACGGTGCGGTTTAGAGTGGAAAAACACAGGCTCACCCAAGCGGGTGTAACCAGTCTATAGGACAAACCATCACCGTTTTCATGGTTACCGTGGGGTTTTTGTAAAAATATATCAATTTCGACTCTTTAACCTTGACACTGTGTGTGAATGTGATACCACGTCGACACAGGTGAGTACGGGCTGCCGCGTGCAACATTCCAGGGCGCGTCTCGTGGTGTTTATAATTTAGCTGCAGGTGAAGTCAGTTCGTTTCTTGTTCGTTGTCGCTGCTCTGTGTAAATTTTTACTGCGCGCCGCGGTGACTCGGAGATGTTAACTACCTCGCCTGGTATACAGGAGGTCGTGGGGTCGATCCCAAAACTGACGCCTGTACGTGTACTTGGAGTTTGCATTCTCTTGCCTGTGGTCGCGTGCATTTTTCTTCCAATCCTCCGATGATTCCCTTCACACTTAGAAAAGTGCGTTTAGAGTGTTTGGCTGCTAGAAATGTCCACTAATAAGCCACGTCTGTGAGCTATCAATTGTGGCCAGGTCGCTTCTGAAAAGAGCTATAAACCTCAGTGGGCCTTACCTGGTATAAAAAATAGTTTTTTTTAATAGAATCGACCAAACTCAACGAGTCCAGGATGTAAAATTTTAACATTAATAAGAGGTGATGAATATATATTTTTTAGGTTATTAAGATTTAAATCCTCGATTCTTTTACGCATAATAGGAAAATTGACAGTGAAAGTCACGTAGATAATGAACTTAAATGAACCACGATGTTTGTTCAGCCAGGGGCTGTTCGCTGTTGTAATGCGTGAGGCCACACACCTAGGGACCCAACCACTAAACCGCACGCCCTCCCAGCCACTTTTCCTCCAGCCCTCTCTCACCACCTGCTCGCCCACCCTTCACGCCATCCTCCTGCCCATCTGTCTCCCCTCTCACCAAATAACCCCCCCTACTGACTCACTCAACCTCCACCACCACCAGCCACTCACTCGCACCTTCGATTAGCACGAATGGCTACGTAAGCTGCGAAATAAGTTCAACATACATACCTACCCACTCACCCACACACCCATTCACCCAACCACTCACCCACAAACTAAACCACACACCTTCGATTAGCACGGTTGACTACGTACGGTGACAAAGAATTTCAGCATACATTCAAACACCATTCACTCAGAATAAATCTGTGTCGTAAGAATACAAAAAAACTAAAAAATAATTGACAGATGAACAGAGGATGCATGGAGCCAGTAATAATATTAGTTGATAAAGGTTTAACACGATTACAGACGGTGAAGCTTTAACAAACAGGCCTTGCAAGAAAAAATATGGATAAAGACACAGTTGGGGAAAAACAAGTTCACCTTAACATCATAATGTCTGTGGCAATGCACACAGCCTGACCCTATGTTCGACGCACGGCGGTCAAACCACTACTTCACAATGCTCAGAACTGGACTTGGGACAAATGAATCGCAGAACCAAACTCTGTATGCGTTTGTGTTCATGCCTGGCATTGATAATGGGGCTTAAGCCATCAACTCGTTTCACCGGAGAACCGCGTTTAATCACAGGCGACTTCTTGGAATCCACAGCCTGCATCTCAGGATGTGTTATTTTTACGATTGTGATCATGTTCTTACAAAGTCCATTGTTGGCACTGGTTAAAGCCAACGGCGCGAATCTACAGGTACATCTAGACAGGTTTGTGTGATGCGGGGCTTGTTTTTACATTCATTAAACATCTCAGCACATTCCATGGGGGTGCCTCGTGAGGTTCGTAACCCAGTGTAATGTAATTAAAAATCCTTGTTTCTTATCTGAGCCTTGATACAAAGAATATTCACCGCTCACCATCCACACACACTACTCACCACTCACTATCCACACACACTACTAACCAGCTGCCATCCACAAGGGTGAACATCTCCCTCAGGAATAAACCCGTTTTACAGATTTCAGAAGGAGAGAATGAGACATGTGGGACAAACCATTATCGCTGTGTCGCTGGCTGCTGTTGCTGGGTTTTGTTTGTAGGAAAATAATATCACTTGAGACCAGTAAAAGCTATGTTGAACTTCTTCCACACCGTACGGAGCCAACTGTGCGAATCGGAAGTGCAGGGGAAGGACAACAAACTAAACACAAAAAGCAGTTTTAGCTAACACAGTGCGTGACTGTAACACCACGTCTGCACAGGTGAGCGTGGCCGAAGCGTGGAACATTCCAGGGCGTTTCTCAAGGTATTCATAACTAAACAACAGGTGAAGTCAGTTCATTTCCTTGCTCGTCTCCGCTGTGTGAGCTGCTCACACAGCGTCTCCTGAACAAAACACACCTCGTCAATGGTAATCAACATCTCACGATATTATAAACATAAAGTATTTTTCTTGAAATATATTCTCTGAGCCACAGTGAGGAACTATTCTGGGTGCATCATCGGGTCATGGCCAGCACAGCTCCCTCTGAGAACGTGGACCGTGAGTTGATCTGCTCCATCTGCCTGGACACGTTTGACTGCCCCTCCACGCTCAGCTGTGGCCACTCGTTCTGCCTCCAGTGCCTGGAGGATGCCTGGAAGGAGACAGACTCCTACTGCTGCCCGCAGTGCCGCAAGACCTTCCCTCGACGACCCCAGCTGACCAGGAACGTGACAATCGGCAACCTCATAGAGCAGCTGCGAGTGGCTGAGACCATGGTTGCTGCTGCTGCTGGTGTTGTTTTCTGTGAAAACTGCCCAGAAGGCAAGACGCTTGCAGTGAAGACCTGCCTCAAGTGTGATACATCCTTCTGCATGGAGCACCTCGCTCCTCACCTGGAGAAGAATAAGTTTAATGATCACGTCCTGGTTTCACCAGATGTGAACCCTGAAGAACGCAAGTGCAAGAGGCACAAAGAGGAGCTCAAGTTCTACTGCAAGCAAGACCTCAGCCTAGTGTGCAGGGACTGCACCATTGCAGGAGACCACACGGGTCATAGGTTTATCACACTGGAGGATGAGCATCAGACACGGAAGGTGAGGCCCGCGTGGGTTGAGTTGGAGTCACTCAGGAGCGAACAGTATCATGACCTGAGCCCATAAGAGTGCTACAACAACATTTCATTTAATCAAAACCATCCGGGTGGGATGATGTTCTCTCCACGCTATTTTTTCATTCAAGCTGACTTCCTTGGACTCTTTTCTGGTGGGAAGTTATAGAACGATCACTGTGGAGGGCTCCGTGTGGAGTGGGGCTGAGAGGGAGCCGCATAGGAAGTTGAGTCTCCTCTGGTGGCTTCGTCTCTTACAGAATGGAGTCGGAGAGGAGACTCGAGCGGTTGAGGAGAAGAGGAAGAAGGCGGAGGCGTCCGTGGGACGGATGAAAGCCGCTCGCAAGAACGTGCAGGTACCACGCGTGGACTCTGTTACCCTGTGACCTCCACCCTGCGTGGAGTCTGTGACTCTCGTCCTGTGAGGACAACTCCGTAGATTCAAGTTAATATTGTTAGTCTTGAGTCATTGTGTAATAACTGCAGGATATTGCTTTATTATGGCTATGGGGACTTGAAATATAAATGGTAAAAAATGCAACGTTAAAAAAAGAATCATGAAAAAAATCATAGACTGCAAAGCACTTCGCAGGTAAACTCGAATAACTTGCAATGGATGAGATAAAATAACGCAGTATGGAGCAAGGACTGCATTGAATTAGACGCTAGAAATTAGAGAGAAATTAGAGTGAAAATGAAGATGAATTGGCAGTAAATTGGCTGTTAAATGCTAGCATAAACACAAGAGATACGACTTCAAGAGAGTACTGGGAATGCTAGAAAAAGTATGTTCTCACGACACGCACCGAACTCTGAAGCAGACATAACATAGAGTCTAACTATTGTCATTGTAGTGTGTATTTAATGTGGCGCTGCACTCTGATGTTGTAGGAGAAAACATTTATAAAAAAGTATATTTAATAAAGTAGAACGTGTTTATTTAAAGTTGCGCATTTTGATGTGACGTCACATTTCTCAACCCACCCCCCCCTCGTCACACATCGTCACAAATATCTGACCCCCCCCCCAGGTGCGTGACGTGATTAACTCTTAGTGCCGTACATTTTATTGGTAAGGATAATAACGTAATTGTCTCTAATTTTGATATGTCTCCAACGATTTAGGGATAAGCCTGTTTGTGTTTTCGCATGCAGAAGTATCCATTGTAATGCAGGGCATCAGGTCAGCTGGTGATATTCATAATTTACAAAAAAACGTGGAGAATGTAAGTAACAAAAACACATAAGCAGATAAAACATCTCCATCATGTATCTGCCTTTGTATAAAAATCGTAAGAAAAATGTATATATCCCATTAGCCCCACGACGTGGGAATGCATCTTTCCAAAGTATTGAATGGGTAAAAGCAAACTCTAGACCGATTTCCACACCCAGTGTCTCTGTATCAGAGTCAGGATTGCTTGAGGTAAGGCTGATGTACTGCCCTGTGATTATAGGCATGGACCCTTTCGTATTGATTTGAAGCTTTCGTGACTGCAGGAATCCATATTCTTTGGTTATTTCGGTAAAGTCACGTAGGTAGAAAACAAAATCATGACGTTTCGATCGCAACACAAGCGGTCGTCCTCAGGCGAAAAAATCCAGTAACAGAACTGATGAACCAGGAAGAAAATAGCGATAGAGCTGTTACAACAAGGGGTTTTATGTTTGAGTTGATGGGGAGAGAGATTAGCATGTCAAAGTTAATGAGCTTGAGTCACCGCATATGGCCGTACATGCGCACAGTAGCAGTGTTAATGGGATGTTAATGGGAGATTATGGACTAGGGATATTAGCAATTTAATGTCATGTCTATGTGTAACACAAGCTGCGGCGCTGGCCGCTGCGCTGTGAGAGGAAAGCGTGAGACATACAGCCCATGGAAGAGCAAGAGCCATCGATACATCGAGGCTAAGGGAGCAAAGGCGGCCATATTAGTGATACCCCAACCTATGTGACTTTACCAAAAGAACCAAAGAGTATGGATATCTGCAGTCACGAAAGCTTCAAATCAAGATTGAAACCCCAGCCCGTTAATGCCAAGGCATCCAAAAGGGCAATGCAACTCAGAGAGTCTGAGGGTTTGGCTGTTACCCTCCGACTCTTTATGCATCAAAAAAATGTTTGTCTGACTAAGATCTATATCATAGAGGGTCATTGTCTATAACACCTAGCAGTTTACCTGCATTAATTTAAGCGAGCCTGACTGCTGATGAGACACTGCATGCCAAAACCAGTCCAGTTTGCATGCACTGAATGAATACAGTTATGCTATAATTAAACTGGTAGGAACGAAGTGGACCAGCCTACAATAGATTATATCGTCCGTCCGTCCGTCCGCGTATCAACACCGCCCCCTACTGCAAACACTTGGCATGACCCTACAAAAACCTTTAGACTCAGTGACGCTTTCCCTTATAATTCCGAGATAGCTTTTAATTCAAACTTTTAATAATCAAAACTTTTAAATTAAAAATTAACTCGCAGCGGCCTAAAGCCTACAGCTAGGCCTAAAGCCTCGAACAACGCCTCAAACTCTCCCTTCGTATCGTACCCCCGCGTGTGTGCAAGGGAGTTAATGTTTAACAATGTTACATTCCCTGATGTTTTTAATAAATTTTAAGCTTTTACATAAATAATTAAAACATTTAAATTAAAAATTAACTCACAGCGGCCAAAAGCCTACAGCTAGGCCTAAAGCCTAGAACTAGGCCTCAAGCCTAGAACTAGGCCTCACACCCTCCCTTCGTATCATACCCCCGCGTGTGTGAAAGGGAGTTAATGTTTAACAATGTTACATTCCCTGATGTTTTTAAATAGAAACATTTAAATTTAAAGCTTTTACATAAATAATTAAAACATTTAAATTACAAATTATCTCACAGCGGCCTAAAACCTACAGCTAGGCCTAAAGCCTAGAACTAGGCCCCTAACTCTCCCTTCGTATCGTACCCCCGCGTGTGTGAAAGGGAGTTAATGTTTAACAATGTTACATT
>JAAXLI020001322.1:860-20864 GCA_014621495.2 Entosphenus tridentatus | reverse complement strand
CCCGCGTGTGTGAAAGGGAGTTAATGTTTAACAATGTTACATTCCCTCATGTTTTTAAATAGAAACATTTAAATTTTAAGCTTTTACATTAAAATACACTCCCTACCCCCCCATTAATTTGTTCGTTCCTACCAGCCCACCCCACAGGAACCTGTTACAATCCAAAAAGGCCACCGGGCCAATAGATTGTGTACAAAATACTTGTATTATTGACTTGGAGAGACAGATCTATGAGGAAGGTGATGTGTATGCTTATCTATTTTGTAAATAATTTACAGATCCTCACCAATACACTTCTGGACAAAGGTTTCCCCACATCGTGTTGATCATTGAGGCTAGTTGGCCATACTTAGTTGTGTGGGTCAGTGCGGTTTGCTGAAGGCAAAATCCAGAATTGGTTCACATCACACTCATCACGCAGCTCTCTAATAAATTTGGATGGTGGGGAGGAAGCCAAGCCGAGGCTGAGAGGCAAGGACATTCAAGTAATGTGAGTAGGAGCAGCCTGGAAAGGACGTGTCACCAAACCTAGTTTTAATAATAGATTTTATTTTTAGGAATAGAGATATACTTATGAAGCTGTGACTGGGAATTTGCAGAGTTAGGAGGTGCTTACATATGTAACGACTCCAGGAAACACTGATCTTGTGATTATCTTTATTGAAGATATGTTCACTTGACAGGCAAAAACCCCGACTCCAACAGCAGCCTCGAGCCTCTCCTCTCGACCCCTTTTATGCCCAGCATGGCCATCCCTTGACCCTTGGCCATGACCCTTCTCTAGAACTTTCTGAATGGCTCTCGGCCCCTGATCCGCACCTGCTTCCTTTTATCACTTGGCCACAGCCCCTATTCTCGATCCTTGTCGTAGACCCAGATCCTTCCCCTGTCTGTCACTTAACCTGTCATTATCCCCTGTGGCCCCTAGTCTCTTCCCATGCTAATTCCCCTGTCATTACCCCTTGTGACCGCTAGTCCCCTGTACTGTCTTTACACGTATTTGTCAGTTTTGTTCAAAAGAACGTTAAAGATGAAGGTATCCAGGGGGACAAATTAGAGGTGATACAGAGGATGTAATCATGCATTGATATGGAGGCATCAAGGTCAAAGTGGGCGGCCAGGTGGTATAATGGAACAAGAGGCTAGGCGGTCGATGATTACACAGGAGTCAAAGATGGGGAGGATGGTGGCTTGGACTATATAATTACTGGCCAGATTATCAATGTGAAGGACAAGATAACACATAGATACTTAAAGTTATTGACCTGTTAAGTGGGAGCTCAACGACAATGTCGAGGCAGGGAAATCTAGGTTTGAAATATCCAGAAAACAATGTGACTTTGGTCTTCACAGCATGGTATATGAATTGATAGAATCTATCGCATGCCCCTTTGCAGGATTCCATGGTCCAGACCAAGGATCGCATCTCAGGCGAGTTCACCCGTATGAGGGCGACGCTGGATGAAGAGGAGAAGGCAGCTCTGGATCGCGTGGACGTGAAGGGGCGTGAGCTGCTGTCCCAGATCAAGGAGAACATCGCTCATTATGAGCGTGAGATCAGCGACCTCCAGGCAGCAGCCACGCGCCTGCACGCTCTGCAGGAGGAGAGGGACTCGCTCACGTTCCTGCAGGTAGAGCGCTCACGGAGCCAGGGCAAGTGCCCCAGTTCGCGTATATTCGTTGCGTTTTTTTGAACATGGCACATGCGATGTAACCCAACGCAAGGATGAAGCATCTTGCATTGCAAATAAAATGGAGAGCCCATGCATTCTGAAATTAAATGAGGAATCAAGTCCACTGACGTGGATTTGTATATTCTGATAAAAATATAAATTACTTTTGAAATTCCAATTCATAAATAAACGATTAACACGCAAATCCCTCGAGTTAATCGGTTGGTAATGTATGCAGATGTTGGCATTTAAAATTGTAACCGCATGGTCCTGTAATGTACAACAGATTGAGACTTCTTCACACTGCATTTTAATTAGTAATGTAACCAAATGTAGACCAACCATCAGTCATGCTGAAAATAGAAGTGCTTTTAACTCTAAGAAACCCAGGGAGCTTTGTTTTTCAGCACTGACTGCTGATGAGTCCAATGCGGAGATAGCCTGCTTCAAAAAATGTTCATCCTGTTAAACTATCGACTCTGTTAATGCAATTCTCTGGGTGTAATTCACCCTCACAGTGGGTACTTATTTTGAATGTTGGTTCACAATCACTGTGAATCGACATCGAGTGCTATGGACGCCTCTTCCTGTGACATTGGGTACCGAGTGGCAACGGTTTGAGAGGCCAAACCTTGCTGATGAAAACCATCGAGTCCAAACGAGTCGACGGCTTCATCTTGTCTACAACCAACAACACTGGGATATGCGAATGGCTGAGCACAGCCCAGCTCATCGCGTCTACCAATCACCGTGTGGTTGACGTGGCTCGAGGTGAACTGACTCGCGCCCCCTGTGTCTGACTCCTGCAGGTTCATCTGAAGGAGACAAACCGGTATGGACTCATGAAGTCACACAGATTAACGCAGGGGGTGACGCCGTGTGTGGGACATCGGTTGCGTGATGATGATGTGTGTAATGATGATGATGTGTAGTATGATCCTGTGAGTGATGGTGTATGTTGATGCTGTGTGATGATGTTGTGCGTGATGACGATGTGTGGTATGATGCTGTGTGAAATTATAATGTATTATGGGACCTTTTTGGCTGTATCATAGTGTAGTGACCGACTCAGAGACACTAAGCGTAGGAGGCACTCTATTTATTAAACGGCCTTAACAGTTCACACATGGTAACTATGATTCCCAGTCAGGACAGCTGGTAGACTGCCTGACTGGCGACGCTGAGATGGTGAAGACGGAGTCGAAGATGAAGACTCTAGTAGCAGCAGCACGACTGTATCACACTCCACACGACAGCCCCGAGGTCCCCTCCCGGGGACCCTCTTATACTGTCAGCATGGCCTGGCTCCGCCCCGGCCACGCCCCCCTTCTGGAACCTACGAGCAGGTTCTCGATGTGTCCCTTTCGTGACCCTTCCCCTACATCCATCTCTGATCTATCACGTGACCTGCTGTCAGTCAGGGCTGCTGTAAGCTGCAGATCCCCTTCCCTGTCAGCAGCCAGCTATGTGACCGATTCTATGTCACTACAATAGTATGAAAAATAAGAATAGGTTTTACCCTTTCTGGCAATAAAACAGGTGTTAAGATGTTCAAACAGCAATAGATACCTTTGGCAAGGACTCAAGCCTGCATTAAACCACGCGTTCTTGTGATGAACCTGCAAACAAACATGCTCACTGTTCGCCTTTGGCGTTCTTTGGTCTGACACTGGTGAGACTAGGCCATAAAGAAGGCTGTCTCTGTTCTAGGCCAATCAGATTCAAAGGCATTGCATCACATATAATTATCAGAGAATGTTTGTTTGTATTATCATCACAAGTACGTGTGGTTAATGCAGATTTGATTCTTTACAAAATATATCTATTTGGTATTTGAACATCAAAGCACCTAGTTTATTGCCAGAAAGGGCAAAACCTATTCTTATTTTTCATAAGATGATGCTGGGTAAGACGGGGCTGTGTGATGCTGTGAGTGATGCTGTGTGATTCTGTGTGATGCTGCTGTGAGATGATGCTGTGTGTTGGTGTTGTGTAAGACACGGGCTGTGTGAGTCACTGCTGGTTCTGGTCTCACAGGCGCGACACTCAGAAGGGATCTCCGCCGTCATCTCCCAGTGAAAAAGACATCGCCTCGATCAGAGCCCTGCAGGGAGCTGTGATCAACCTGCTGGCATTCATGTGTGAGTTCCACAGACTCTTGCCACGTGTGCGTCTGTTATTGTGCATGTACTTTGGCTTGTACATGTATGTTGCGGAGCGGTAGTGTCATGGTTAGTGCGCTGCGCTACGAACCTGGTGTCCCGAGTGTGAATCCCACTCACTACACTATCACACACACACACACACGAGTGTACATCACTTCACTATCACCCACACGAGTGTACATCACGACACTATCACACACACACACACGAGTGTACATCACTACACCATCACACACACACACGAGTGTACATCACTACACTATCACACACATACACGAGTGTACATCATTACACTATCACACACACACACGAGTGTACATCACTACACCACAACACACACACACGAGTGTACATCACTACACTATCACACACACACACGAATGTACATCATTACACTATCACACACACACACGAGTGTACATCACTACACTATCACACACACGAGTGTACATCACTACACTTTCACACACACACACGAGTGTACATCACTACACTATCACAAACACACACACGAGTGTACATCACTACACTATCACAAACACACACACGAGTGTACATCACTACACTATCACCCACACGAGTGTACATCACGACACTATCACACACACACACGAGTGTACATCACTACACCATCACACACATACACGAGTGTACATCATTACACTATCACACACACACACACACGAGTGTACATCACTACACCATCACACACACACACACACACGAGTGTACATCACTACACTATGACACACATACACGAGTGTACATCACTACACTATCACACACGAGTGTACATCACTACACTATCACACACACAAGTGTACATCACTACACTTTCACACACACACACGAGTGTACATCACTACACTATCACAAACACACACACGAGTGTACATCACTAAACTATCACAAACACACACACGAGTGTACATCACTACACTATCACACACACACACGAGTGTACATCACTGCACTATCACACACACGAGTGTACATCACTACACTATCACACACACGAGTGTAAATCACTACACTATCACACACACACGAGTGTACATCACTACACTATCACACACACACTAGTGTATATCACTACACTATCACACACACACGAGTGTACATCACTACACTATCACACACACAGTGTACATCACTACACTATCACACACACGAGTGTACACTACACAATCACACACACACACACGAGTGTACATCACTACACTATGACACACACACGAGTGTACATCACTACACTATCACACACACACACACGAGTGTACATCACTACACTATCACACACACGAGTGTACATTACTACACTATCACACACACACACACACACGAGTGTGCATCACTACACTATCACACACACACACGAGTGTACATCACTACACTATCACACCCACCTCGTGTGCCGTGCCGGCCTTCACAGGTGCTCACCAACACCACTTGCCCCTACAGCCTTTGAAAGGTGACACACGGGAGATGTTTGTGTTTGTTGTACACACACAGAGACGCTACGGCGGTGTTGATATCCACGCTGCTGCTGCTGCTGCGATCCACTGCCTCCCACGGGCACTACCACACAGTAGGGCTGAACGAATAATCGATTTTAAATCGAAGTCGCAATTTGAGACAATGCGATTAGAAAATCTCAAAGGGTGCGATTTTTTTGCGATTTGAAAAGTCCTATTACTTTCTTATTGGAATTGTTTGTCTATTTTTATTATAACTTTTTTTATTTAACTTGACAATTGTTCTTTATTTAATTGTTCTTTTTCAATAATTATTTTTTAATAAATACATATTGGAAGCAATTCATATCTTTTAAGTTATCATCCTTGCATTAGAATATATAGAGCAGTTCATATTTTGATGATATCATGCTCCATCACATGTTTTACATTTATTACACAGTGACTATTGAACTGAAGCTCGACTTTAAAAAATGTAATCGCAAATCAAATCGCAATCTCTGTCAGAAAAATCGCAATTAGAGATTCTCCCCAAATCTTGCAGCCCCAGCGCACAGAGCGCCCCACCTCCTGGCACCTCGCAAAGCCCCGCAGGGGCTGGGCCTGGGCAAGGCCACCACCACCCTGCCTAGCAGGTGCTACAGGCTGCGGGGCCACGTGGTGGGGCAGTCACCACCCTACCTAGCAGGTCTTACAGGCTGCGGGGACACGTGGTGGAGCAGTCAACACCCTGCCTAGCAGGTGCTACAGACTACGGGGCCACGTGGCGGGGCAGCCACCACCCTGCCTAGCAGGTGCAACAGGCTGCGGGGCCACGTGGCGGGGCAGCCACGCCCTGCCTAGCAGGTGCTAC
This sequence comes from Entosphenus tridentatus, assembly GCA_014621495.2. Taxonomy (NCBI): domain Eukaryota; kingdom Metazoa; phylum Chordata; class Hyperoartia; order Petromyzontiformes; family Petromyzontidae; genus Entosphenus; species Entosphenus tridentatus. The sequence goes on along the minus strand of JAAXLI020001322.1, from coordinate 14,698 downwards.
AGGCTGCGGGGCTACGTGGCGGGGCAGCAGATGGTGGGGCAGACAAACGCACCGCTGTACCGTACTTCTGTGCTCTCGCCAGCCGCACCGCCTGCCTTCACCAACGCGCGGTGACCGGCGTGGTGAAGTATGGTCAAATATTCCCTGCGACCCGTGGATTCACAAAGTGCCCAATACATGTCATCACACCGATAGCTACGCATTACAACGTTGTGTAACAATGCTCATTATGAATTGCTCTATTGTAGTGTACGTGCGTGTTAGTGTACGAGTGCTATTGTTATAGTGGTGCTGTTAACACGGCTACTGTGATTATCGTTACTGCAGATGGACGCTCACCGACTGTGGACCCAAACTCGGCCCACAACATCCTCCAGATTTCCTCGGACCTCAGGACGGTGACGCGGACCGCTGTCTCCCAGGGTCGCCCTGATCACCCACACCGCTTTGATCACTGGCTACAAGCCCTGTGCTCCGAGAGCTTCTCGTCGGGTCAGCACTACTGGGAGGTGGACGTGGGGGGTGTGGCGGGGATTTGGATGGTTGGAGTCGCGTACGAGACGATCGCACGGAAAGGGAGTGGTAAAGAGTGCGGGCTGGGACAGAACAACTCATCCTGGGTTTTATATAAAAATACCAACAGCTGCTCAGTGTATCATGGTGGTGTAGTGACCTCAGTGCCGGTGAAGGATAGTCCCCGGAGAGTCGGGTGTCACCTGCACTGGGAGGCGGGGCTGCTGTCGTTTTACCGCGCTGACTCCATGGAGCTGCTCCACTCCGTCCAACACTCGTTTAGTCAACCGCTCTACCCCGCACTGTGTGTGTTGAGTGTTTGTGACTCAGTGAGGATTCTGGATCTGAGTCGTGCATCCTGAGAGCACGGAGTGTGAGCAGCGCAGAGGAACGGGCACAACGCCCAGACTCGTGCGCACAAAGACAGATCCCCCTGTATAGCGTGAACAGGCTGTAGGGGCAAGTGCTGTTAGCGAGTACCTATAAAGGCCGGCACTTCACACGAGGGTGTGGGTGGCCACCACCACGCCTGGCCGCCTTTGTCTCCCAAGTGGCGATGTTTACTCATCGCACCAGGTACTTATTTGAGGCTGAGACGACCTAGGGGAGGCCCATGACCGGTTTACCAACACCATTGATAACTATTATCTGAATCGGTCTTGGGTCTCCCCTAGGTCGAATCAGCCTCAAATGAGTACCTGGTGCGATTAGTAATTATCGCCCAAGGGGATACAAAGGCGGGTCTCCGCCAGGCTGGCCTTCATAGGTGCTATTCAGTAGCAGCACTTGCCCCAATAGTCTGTTAAGGCTACACTGGGGATCTTTGTATTTAGTGTATAGAGAGCGTCGCTGGGCTAAAGCATTTTTGCTATAACCTGGGGTCCGAGGGACTCCTCCACCCACCGAAGTAGTTGTATTGTACAGGGCATAGAGATAGAAAATCCATTTTAACACATGGTAATAGTAGGAGAGCTTTCGCCACCAATATTTTTCGTGATAAAGGTTTGTTTTGTTTAACGTTTTAATTATCTGCTCTCAGACTGAGACTTTGGACCTCCAGCCATACCCTAGGATTCATGGGATAACGCCTCTCTCTGCTGACAAAAATTGGAACTGTCTATTGTCTTTGAAGTCTGTTATTTAATTAAGCCTGATATATATCTAGAGTGAAGATCTACCTTACACTACAACACGACTAAAATTGTCTTAATACGCATTAATAACACACAGACACTATTTGTTATTACAGGGAGAGACACCGCAAATTCCAAATATACAGCAGCTGTCACGGTTGGAATCCAACCCACGACCTGCTGCATACCAGACGAGGGAGTTAACATCTCCTAGCCACCACGGCCCCCCTCCTTGACGTGATACACCAATCCGGTGTGAACCCAACCTCGAGTCTCAGGCTGTTTAGCAATGCGTAGATGATTTGAGACGCATTGATTATATCGTACTAGTTGTGTACTTGTGTGAACTCTAATCGCATTGTGCTTTGGGCTGTGGGAGATTTTGATTTGCTTCATTGCTAGCATGGGTTTGACTTGTTTTGCTTTTTTCATTTTTGTGACCCAGGTCACTCTTGTCAATGAGACTCATCCTGATCTCCTGAGTTCTCACCTCGTTAAATTTAAATTAACTCGACTCGATCATCAGCATCAGCAGAAGTATCATCAGCAGAAGAATTAGTAACAGGAGCAACAGCATCAACAGCAGTAGCTCCATCATCATCAGCATCGGGAGTAGAAGCAGCAGAATCAATAATGATAGAATCATTATCAGCAGTAACAGAATCATCATCAGCAGCAGAAGCAGCATCATTATCATCACTCTTGCAACCGCTACTCATCCTGGTCTCTTGAGTTCTCACCTGGTTAAACAAATTGACTTTAACACATAGTCTTTCGTGACCAATATCAATGATAAATGTTTATTGGGTTAGATCGCGTAAATATAAATGTATTTGTGTTCTGGGTTACCTGTGAATTGTAATCACATTGTATTGTGGGTCAAGGGTCAATATGTTCTGGGTGAATACAAAATAAAATCTTAAAATCTATTGTGAAGATTGTCATCCAGGCTGTGAATGTGACTCTCTCATAGCTTAGACTGACTTGTGTAAACATGCATTTTTTTGGGATGGTTCCTGTTGTTTTGTTTGTATGGATGTTATATTTTTGGAGATTAAACCCGGTCATGGTTTGTAAATCTACAGCTTACGCCTTCACAGGTAAGTGCTGTCTGTAGCCTTGGGCCACATTCCATGACGCATCTCGTGGTATTTATAGCTGCACTCCCAGTCAGTTTGCTTGTTCTTCGTCATCATGAGCTATGATGATGAATGGATCCTGACTGATGGATGATGATGAAGAGCACGATGATAATAATGACTACGCTTGGTAATGCTGACCACCACCCACTCATCTGCACCCAACACTCTCCTACCCGATACCTGCCACTCCCTAACCTACCCCAGCCGTCTACAGAGACCCTCCCACCTGCCCCCACCTACTCGGCCATACACCTGCCCATCCTGCCACCCTCCCACCTGCCCACCTCATGTTTATTCAAGTGCCCATTCCCGGCTGATGTCCCTCCCACCTGATCACCTGCAAACCCGCACACTCACCTACCCGCACAAAGACAAAGATCCCTCGTATAGCCTGAACAGGCTGTTGGGCAAGTGCTGTTAGCGAGCATCTATGAAGGCCGGCATGGCACACGAGTGGGTGGATGGCTAGCACCAAGCCCTGCCGCCTTTGTCTCCCGAGTGGTGATATTTATACTGTACACCAATTTACTCATTTGAGGCTGAGTCAAGCTAAGGGAGGCCCATAACCGGTTCAGACAATGATCATAGGTGTTGGTGGCCATGAGTGGGAATTGAACTTGGATCCGCAAGTTCATAGCACAGCGCACTAACCACTACAACACCAATCTCCACCTACACACACACACCTACTCAACCACCCACATGATCACGCTCCTACCCTCCCACCTGATCCCCCATTCATTTACACGTGAAGTTGGGAGATAATTTCTCAAATAATTAAAAATATTAAGTTTAATCTTTTTAAAGACAATTTTAAACTATCATGCTCAAATAAATCATGAACAAATAAATAGCAATCTTGGTTTTAAATAAATGGCAATGATAGAGACGACATACTTTAAAAAAAAACCTTTAATACGAATCTTTTACAAGGTACGGTTTTGGTGCAGAAACCCACAAAGCCTCACCATAGCCGACGAAATCAGTCCAAGGGACAAACCATCACCGTTTTCCTGGCCACTCTGGGTTTTGTAAAAATCGCGAGCCATAAACCCAAACACCGCGGTGTGAATGCAACGCTGTCTACGCAGTTGAAAATCGATTCGCGTCTTGGTTCTGTAATGTAGTAATCCGGCAGGAGACGAGTGAACGGGGCAGCACTCCTCGTTATTATCTCACTTACGTAACACAGACACTATACAGCCTACACAAGGCGTGCCTACACTGTTACTGTTCTGACTCACGTAACACAGACACTATACAGCCTACACGAGGCGTGCCTACACTGTTACTGTTCTGAGCCTACACTGGCTACACTGTTACTGAAGGCTACCCGACCACTGGCCCATCAACCCGGCCCTGATAAGGACGTCGGGCTGATGAGTACCCAGGGTCTCACCACTGGGCCACACAGAGACCCGGCCCTGATAAGGGCAGCGGGGCTAGGGGTCCCAGGGTCCTAGAAGGCTTCTTCGTCTTCTATCTTCGCTGGGGTAAAACTGCCTCGAGCGCTCCCGCGCGCCGCCTTATATAGGGCGGGGCTAATGCGGACTGCGATGTCAACACCCACATGCGGACCGTGATGTAGGCACCCGTATGCGGACCGGGATGTAAGCACCCGCCCCGCGATGACTCGCTACACGCCGGCGCTTACCACCCCTACATCACCCCCCACCACATAGCTCACAGCCGGCCCGGCTGTAAAAACCCCCTTAATCAACACGATGCAGTCCCGACAATCAACCGAACACAGTGCGCCCCGTAATAACCAAGCAACAATTAACAATCGCAACGCAACAAGAACATGAACAGTGACAACGAACACCCTCTGAACGCCCCAATAAATAACCCAGCCCCTTAACACCTGCAAGAAGAACGCATAACCAATGTTAATGGAAGAGAAAAAGGGAAAAAAATAAACATATGTACACAACCCACGTTCCGCCGTCCCGTGACTCACAATCGCGACCCGGCGCAACCAGACCCCCACCGTCACGAGAAGCGGCGTGATTTAGCGCGAGTCCGCTTGGCCGGGCCGTCATACGGCACCGGCCGAGTTTGTCCGACCAGCGGCCCCGGCGGTCGAGAAGGGCCTTGACCGGCCTCCCCGGATCCGCAGTTGCTGAGGGGATCCGACTGCCGGTGGTCAGCAGCCGTCAATTCCGAGACACCTGGAAGCGGGTCAGGTAGAGACATGTGAGGATCAGGTGGTGACGTCCCATTCCCCGAGTCAACGGACACATCACATGCTCGGCCATTTGGACATGAAGGAAGGGTGTGTGGCGCCGTAAATGGTTTCAGTCGGGAGGGGTGAACATACCAACAACGCTTCCCCCACTTAATCTGAACACACTGGGGCCGTGCAACCCGCACAATCTCGACCGGGCCCGCCATGGCCTCAACAGTTTCGGGGACGTTGCCAACGGAGCCTGCAGACAGTGCAACCAAGCCTTCTCACCCGGTTTCCACTCGTGTGTGTACGTCCGCCATGCCCGCAACCGCTCGTTTGCCACCTGGCGAGATCTCGAGTTGAGTGTCACCGCTTCCCGTGCCTCGGCCAACCGAGCAATATTAAATTTGATGTGATCAGCCAATTTGGACTTAGCACGGGGTGCAGAAATCTCCAACTGGGCATCCACGGGCGGATCAGCCTCCCGGCCGTACATGAGAAAGAAAGGAGAATATCCTGTCGCCGCGTGGGGAGCCATCCTATAAGCGGCGAGGACACCCGGAATCTTTAAATCCCAATCCCCCTGAGCTTCGCCTACCTGATGGCACAACATCGACACATCGTTCTATGGAGCCGCTCCGCCATCCCATCTGTCTGCGGATGGTACGGGGAGGTACGCACCTTTTTAGTACCCAAAAGGTCGCACACTTCACGCAATAGGACACCTGAGAAATTCCTTCCCTGGTCGGTCAGCAACCGTTCCGGGGCACCTTTGTCCAACACATAGCCCTGGACAAAGGCCTCGGCCACGGCCGCCGCCGATTGGTTGGCAAGCGGCCAAGCCATGGGCCATCGAGTAAAATATTCAACGCCAACCAGCAGGTACTTGCTACCCCTAGGTGTCACCGAAAAGGGTCCCAAAATGTCCAGCGCAACAAGTTCATTGATGCGCGAGACCTAAATGGATTGCAATGGTGGATTAGCCGCGATGGGTGGCGGTTTTCGTTGGGCACACTGCACACACCCTTTAAGTATGGTGGACACATCGCTCCCCATGCCCGGCCAATAATAATCACGCTGGAGCAACGCAACCGTTTTGTGAAACCCCAAATGCAACAGACGTTCATGAGCGGCCAGAACAACCTTACCCCGCATACCAGAAGGCACAACAAGCCTATGGCGTAGGGACGTACCGTCACATTTCATAAGGAGGCCCTGTTTAATTATCCATGAGTCGACACCTACCGCACCCTCCCTGGAGCAATCCGCCTTGCGGTGCAGCGCGAGAAGGGAGGCGTCGGCCATTTGGAGGCGGCTCCACTCAACGAGAGACACCGAGAGTAACGAGTCCCCGCCCGTCGGAGAGAATGGAACGTCGGTCCGTGGCGCATCGGCCGCGGCGAGCAGAGCTGCCGGGGGTCCCGCAATTTGAGGTTTACAATGCCCCGATCCCAAAAGACATGCACATTCTGCACGTGGTGGCAGTCGCGACAGGGCATCCGCGTTTGTATGACGCACCCCCTTACGGTAAGTAGTCGTAAATTGGTAGTCCTGGAGGACCTCCAACCAGCGGGATAACTGACCCGAAGGCTGGGCGACGCGCAACGCATATTGAAGCAACGCATGGTCCGTATGAACAGTAAAGTGTCAGCCGTAGAGGTATGGTCGAAATTGTTGAATAAAAACGACGATAGCCACTAACTCGCGATGGGTCACACAGTAGCGCTGTTCCGCCGGTGACAACACCCTGCTACCATAGGCGACGACGCGTTCGACACCCCCGACCACTTGGGAGAGTACCGCACCAATGCCCGTGTTACTGGCGTCCGTGTCAAGCAAGAACGGTTTATTGAAATCAGGGTAACACAGGGGCGGAGCTCCCACCAAGGCGTCCATAAGGGAGCAGAAGGCGGCCTCCTCCTCCGGTCCCCAACGAAACTTAACACCCTTCGCTGTCAAAGCATGCAGGGGTTTGGCAATGGTGGCAAACTGTTCGACAAACCGGCGGTAATAGGAGGCAAACCCAATAAAACTGCGGACCTCGCCGACAGAAGTGGGCGTTGGCCAAGAACTGACACACTGCGTCTTAGCGGGATCAGTGGAGATCCCCGAACGGCTGACGATATGGCCCAAATACCGTACAGATTCCCGAAGCAAGTGGCATTTCTGCGGTTTAAACTTTAATTTAGCGGACCGCATCCTGAGGAACACTGCCCTCAACCATTGGAGGTGCTCCTCGAACGTTCTACTGAAAACGATGACATCGTCCAGGTAAATTAAACAGGTGTCCCACTGAAGACCCGACAAAACCAATTCCATTAACCTCTGAAACGTGGCGGGGGCGGAATGGAGTCCCATCGGTAACCAATTGAATTCAAATAGGCTGACAGGTGTGCGAAACGTAGTTTTGGACTTCGACACCTCGTCAAGGGGCAGTTGCCAGAATCCCGAGAGCAGGTCTAATGTAGAAAAATATCGTGCCTTCGCTAAAGCATCCAGGGATTCGTCCATTCTGGGCAGCGAATATGCGTCAGCCACAGAGATCTTATTAAGGTGATGGAAATCAACGCAAAAGCGCAGGGAGCCATCGTGTTTCTTCACAAGCACGATGGGGGCCCCCCATGGACTGGATGAGGGCGAAATTATGTCGGCAGACAGCATGTCATTGACGGCCGATTGCACATGCTCTTTCTCGGCCGGGCTTAGCCGGAATGGATTTTGCCGAATGGGGGGCGCGTCACCCGTGTCAATGTGGTGATGCAAAAGGTCAGTGCACCCAATGTCATATTTATGCTTGCTAAAAACGTCCGAAAATTTAAGTAACAGGCCACGCAATGCCCCCAACTGCGAACTAGACAGGTCACAGGATCCGGCACACAGCGAGTCCAACCACTCCCCATCACTCCCTGATTGAAGATGCGGAGCAGGAGCAGAATCAACTTGCGCAATCAGCTGGTCACCCACAGGCACCGGTGCCGCATGAGCAAGTACGGTACCCTGTGGAATGACAGCTGCTTGCGACCCCGCATTTAAAACCACAACGAAAGGGTCTCTGTCTCCCCGTACCACCGTCTGAGCCACCGCCAAATCCAAACCCCTGACAGCTGCGTTAGACGGACCCAACAATACACCCTGCTCCGTCGTACCCACTTCAAAAGGCTTCCGCAACCGTAAGGGTACCAGCATTTGCGATCCCGGGGGTACGCGCACCGTCTGGGTAACCATCGCGCGCACCGTCGCACAAACCGTGCGGAATTTGGTAGGGGCAGAGAAAAATGCTATGCGGCGGCCTGAGGGAAGCTCGATGCAACCCTGGTCAATGAGTATTTTAATGGGCATTTTAGCCAGAAAATCCGTTCCCAACAAGCAAGGAACTACGAGAGAAGAAGAGACCAAAATAGGTCCCGACAATTTAATATCCCCGATGCAAATAGCCGCCCGGATCTGACCCACAATACCCAAGGATCCCCCATTCACCGCATAACATGGAACGTCTACCGGAGTAAGGGTCGACATTGAACAGGAAGAATGTTATAGATAAGGTCGGAAATGATCGTTGCCGACGCCCCCGTGTCAATCAAAACCCGCACTTCAACCCCGTCAATCGACCCAGCCACTACGGACGAACCGGCCGATGCAGCTACGACCCTATGGGCCAGCTCAGACCACTGACCCGGTCCGAGTTCCCGTACGAACTCCCCTCCCCGCACTGAACCATTACCAAAATCGCGCGACCCGACAGCCGTGGAATGGCGACCCGTGTGAAATGTGTGAGTGGGCCGAGCATGTGTAGTGCCGCGACTTGCCGGGGGCTGTTGGGACGACTTGGGGCCTTGGGCGTCGTCCGGACGAGGTCCCGTGGTGCCTCGACGTGGAGCCCAGCATCCGGATGCGACGTGGCCTTGAAGGCCGCAGTTGTAACACCTGATGAGAGCCGTCGCTGCTTTCGGTTGCTCCAGCTTGCGGGGCGATCGCAGGGGCGACCGAGCACCCGACCTCCAGTCGTCCGATCGCGCCGTGGCGAAGGCCTCATCTTGGGGTAGAGCGTCTTGGGGTTCGCAGGGTGGCGAAGCTGATGCAGGAACGGAGGCTGAAGCACAGACAACGGGTCACTTCCGCTTGAGGACTTTGTGCGCATGGATACTCGTAGCAACCCGCAACGAGCATATGTCCACCTCGTCAGCCGCGTTAATAGGAACCCCCAAGTCCTGTGCCAACGCCAGAAGCTGTTCCGTGACCATCGCGTCTTTTTCCTCCTCGTCCATTCGAGGAAAGGCGGCGTTGGCCAAAGCCAGAAGTGCAGTGCGGTAGGCGAGAGGGGTTTCCGCATCACCTTTCCGACCAGCGTATAATTGGTGGCGGCAGGCCGATGGTGGTCCATAGACCCTGGCCATGAGACGGAGCGCGGCCTGAAGTGTAGAGCGCCCGGCCCTCAGAGTCGACCGGAAGGTGGTGAGAGCATCGTCGTCCAGAGTCGCCGGAAGCGCACGTAACGCCGTGGCGTCGGACCACCCCGACATTTCTTGATGAGCGAGGAACCTCCGTTGGAAGGCTCCCCAGTCACCCCCCTCAGCTTGGAAGACCGTCAACGGCGGTAGCCGCTGATGAAGCGCCTGCTCCTCCTCCGATTGCAGAAGGTCCCTTGCAGCGCCGTCACACCTGGCAGCTGTGGCCCCTTCCATAGGCTGGTCCCGGCAACACCTGGCGCGCGCTGATGACGTGGGAGGCGGCACGTGAAAGTCGTCGCCCACGTGGTGCTCCTGGTTCCCGCCAGTCGACAAGCGAGGTTGGGAAATGGCGCCAATTTCAGTGTCCGTGGCGGGAAGCTGATTTTGGCGCCAATCCTTGGCGAGCGGAGCAGTGCTGGGCCGAGCCGGCGCCTGGCGCCAATTCTCCTCCCTCCCGGCGGTTCTCCCTCCTCCCGAAGCCGTGATCTCCGCCAAAATCAAAGCCGCGGCGAGCAGCAACTCGGCCAGGCGGGAGTGTGCGTCCTGGAGCCCATCTTGCAGCTGGAGCGGTGTGTCGGCCATCTGCGACGGGAGCTGCAGCGTCGGCATCTCCTCTGCTTCTCCATCCGAAGCTTGGTGAGCCGGCCCCTCTTGGTCGTCCTCCTGTCCTCGGTCGTGAGTACGAACAGTCTTCCTGGTATCCATCACGTGAAGACTGTTTCACTTCTGACGCCAGTTGTAATGTAGTAATCCGGCAGGAGACGAGTGAACGGGGCAGCACTCCTCTTTATTATCTCACTCATGTAACACAGACACTATACAGCCTACACAAGGCGTGCCTACACTGTTACTGTTCTGACTCACGTAACACAGACACTATACAGCCTACACAAGGCGTGCCTACACTGTTACTGTTCTGAGCCTACACTGGCTACACTGTTACTGAAGGCTACCCGACCACTGGCCCATCAACCCGGCCCTGATAAGGACGTCGGGCTGATAAGTACCCAGGGTCTCACCACTGGGCCACACAGAGACCCGGCCCTGATAAGGGCAGCGGGGCTAGGGGTCCCAGGGTCCTAGAAGGCTTCTCCGTCTTCTATCTTCGCTGGTGTAAAACTGCCTCGAGCGCTCCCGCGCGCCGCCTTATATAGGGCGGGGCTAATGCGGACTGCGATGTAAACACCCACATGCGGATCGTGATGTAGGCACCCGTATGCGGACCGGGATGTAAGCACCCGTCCCGCGATGACTCGCTACACGCCGGCGCTTACCACCCCTACAGTTCGTCGCCGCTGTGTGCGCTCCTGGGACAGCGTTTCTCAACCACAGTGAGCTGCTTTTGGTGAGAAGCCACTGAGAGTCGTGGCGAGCGCAGCTCCCACTGAGAGCGTAGCGAGTGGACCTGGCTCCCGTCTGTTTCTTGTCTGTGAGCCTTGATAAAAAAAAAAAACATTCACCACTCATCACCTACACACTACTCACCACCCGATATCCAAACACACTACTCACCATCTCATATGCACACACACTACTCACCACTCACCATCCACACAAACTACTCACCACACACACACTACTCCCATTAACCAGGAAGAACATCTCCCCCAGGAATAAACCAGTTTCGCAGATATTCTGATGGAGATAATGAGTCCAAGAAAGAACTGCAAAGCGTTAACACAGATCCTTACAGAAGGAAGAGGCAATGCCAGAAACAAGAAAAAGGCAGCGTCAACCGACTCGCGTCGCCTTAAATGGACTTGCTCCTCCCTACATTCATGACCTCCTTCAACCACGAATATTCCATCGAGATCGTCAAGATCCTCATCTTGTGCATTCCTCACCGTCCCACTGTCTCTAGGCTACACACGTGGGGGGTGACGGTGCCTTGGCAATCGCGGCACCTAAACTCTGCAACTCGTTGCCTTTTGAGGTCAAGGGGACTTCCGAGACACTGCTCATCTTCACATCTCCACTAAAGCCGTCTTTGTTTAAAATGCCTTTCTCTCTTTAGTGATGTTCAAATGTTCTTCTCACTTCTTTCCCTGGGTGATGTTCACTATTTTCTGCCTTACCATGCATAGCACCCCGAGAGCAATTGTTTAAGGGCGCTTAGTAAATGTAAATTATAATTATAATATTATTATTAAAGTACCATTACTGAATTATAATTGAATCAGTAAAAAGTTATTATTTTATTATTTAAATATTATTGCATTATTATCATCAAAGTATTACAAGATAATTGTTTTATTATTATTAAATTATTACTTAAGTGTCGGTAGGAAACTTATTTAATAATTAAGTTTTTAATAGATTAAAATGTAAAAAATAACTCATTTTTTATTATACATTTCCAATAAAATTATAATAATAAAATTATTATTACTTGACGCTCACGCCAGTTGGTTCAGAGCACGGGGTCTGCAACCTGCAGCTCCGTAGCGGCGTGCGGCTCTTTGAGGGACGGCTGCTTCGTGAGACGTTTTTATTTATCGAAGACCACCACCACCACCGTCTCTCCTACTCACACCAAGTCGCATTGCGGCTCTTGAAATATTCAGTTGTTTGGTCTTTATTTTACTTACGGGTTTGTAAAAAACAAAGAAGAAATTTCTCTGCTTGTTATTTTGGTTTCTGAACCCCCTGGTTTAGGGGAATAGTTTTTTTTTTAAACCTTGAATACGAACTGACAGCTGTGTGGTTTGCTGGACAAACCTTACTCATTGGTTGTGTCGGGTGGTGGCGGGTTTGACGACACTTTTCTATTTACGCGATTTAACCCAAAAACACGTATGGATAATATTGGTCGCGAAAGCCTACTTATAATTTAAATTTTTAATACAAATTTACACGGTGCGGTTTAGAGTGGAAAAACACAGCCTCAGCCAAGCGGGTGTAACCAGTCTAGAACACAAACCATCACCGTGTTCATGGTTTTTGTAAAAATATATCAATTGCGACTCTTTAACCCTGACACTGTGTGTGTGAATGTGACGCCACGTCTAAACAAGTGAGTGTGGGCTGTCGCGTGCAACATTCCAGGGCGCGTCTCATGTTTATAATTTAGCTGCAGGTGAACTCAGTTCGTTTCCTTGTTCGTTGTCGCTGCTCTGTGATATGTTTTTACATCGCGCCGCGGTGACTCAGAGATGTTAACTACCTCGCCCGGTATACAGGAGATCGTGGGGTCGATCCCAACACTGACGCCTGTACGTGTACTTGGAGTTTGCATTCTCTCTGCCTGTGGTCGCGTGCATTTTTCTCCCGATCCTCCGATGATTCCCTTCACACTTAGAAATGTGCGTTTAGAGTGTTTGGCTGCTAGAAATGTCCACGTAATAAGCCACATCTGTGAGCTATCAATTGTGGCCAGGTCGCGTCTGAAAAGAGCTATATACCTCAGTGGGCCTTACCTGGTAAAAGAAAAATCTTTTTTTATAGAATCGACCAAACTCAGCGAGTCCAGGATGTAAAATCTTAACATTAACAATACATAGTGTAATATTACAATGAATAGTCTAAGGTATAGGGTGGTGTATAGTAACGCAGTGTATAATTTAATGTTGGGTTTGTCTATGGCAGTGTATAGTACGGGGTATATCCGTGTGAAGTAATAAAAAAGTTTAGCTGGAGGCATATTCTATTTTTTGCGACGTAGAAGTGTAATGTATGACTTACTGTTAGTAGCTCAGCTTATTGGAGAGTATATTGAGTATATTGATGATATTGATGTAGTTTATATTTTAGTTTTTTATCGGTTCACTATATGGTAGTCATTATATAGTGTCGTTTATACCCAGTTACTTAATGTTAATAGCTCAGTTTATTGGAGAGTATATTGAGTATTGATTATATTGATGTAGGTTATATTTAGTTTTTTCACATCGGTATATTATATGGTAGGTGTGTATTTGCAGTTCTTTAGAAACTCCTTTTTTGTTGTCCACAATGCACAAGCTTGATACGTAGTGGTTTGGCGGCTGCAGCTCCTTACTATTAGCATTTTCCTCCCTTTATTACTGCTAATCCACTTCCTCCCTTTATTACAGCTAATCCTACATAATACACGAGCATAATATGACTTTGAGACCCCACCCCCCCCCAACACCTACACATTCCACAAGTAGTGACTAATCCCATATCTGCATTTGCCATCAATATGCTAAAATTCTCTGTTGATATGTAAACTCCTTTGTCAAGGCGCTCTCCTCCTCTAATCCAGCTTAAATATACGCTGCCAAGATTGGCGGTGTTCATTGGGACGCTGTCATTCCAACAGCCCTATTCTTCACCTGAGGACGGCTGCTTGCGTTGTGGCCGAAACGTCGTGAGAATTTTATTTTATTTTAAATTTTTATTATTTTAATATTTCCCTTCTACGTGACTTTACCGAAAGAACCAAGAAGATGAATAGGTGATGAATATATAT
>JAAXLI020001321.1:73130-83233 GCA_014621495.2 Entosphenus tridentatus | reverse complement strand
TGGAGGGGGCTGGGGGGTTGAGGGGCTGTGGGGGGGGTGTTGGGCGGGGGGGGGGGGGCGTGGGGCACTCACCGGCGGGCAGCTGGAAGGGGACTGCGATCCCATCGTGCGCCGCGGCGCCGGGTGGCCTCAGCAGCCTCATGTTGAGCGAGTCGAGGACGTTGAGCTCCATGGACTTGAGCTGAGCCGCGCCCTTGTTGGCCATGATCAGCGACACGACCACCTTGCTGCCACCGCTGCCCGCGTCGCCCTGGACGTCGTACGTCTACGCAGCGAGCGGTGAGCGGGGGGTCGTGAGGATGAGTGGCGACGTGCAGAGACGGGACAAAGATCCTCCCTCCCGCTACCCTTTTTACGTATAGGAGCACGCACACTCCAAATATACAGCAGCAGCAGGCATCGTCAAGGTCGGGATCGAACCCACGATCACCTGTATACCAGGCGAGGTAGTTAACATCTCATCATTGTGATGATGATGAGAGAGACACCGCAAACTCCAAATATACAGCAGCATGCGTCGTCAAGGTCGGAATCGAACCCACGACCTCCTGTATACCAGGCGAGGTCGTTAACATCTAGCCACTGTGATGATGATGAGAGAGACACGCAAACTCCAAATATACAGCAGCAGGCATCGTCAAGGTCGGGATAGAACCCACGATCTCCTGTATACCAGGCGAGGTAGTTAACATCTCATCATTGTGATGATGAGAGAGAGACCGCAAACTCCAAATATACAGAAGCATGCGTCGTCAAGGTCGGGATCGAACCCACGACCTCCTGCATACCAGGCGAGGTAGTTAACATCTCCTAGCCACTGTGGCCCCCCCCCCCCACTTCTACCGGCATCGTTTTTTTGACCATACTTCACCACGCTGGTGAGTGCAAATTCGGATCGATTGATTCTCCTCCCATCCCGAGGAGGTAGTGAACCTCAAGAGGTTCAACAAGAACCGAGCAATGATTCACGAAGATGTTCAAGTATCTCTCTCTCTCTCTCGCTTTCATGTGCTACAACCCTAACCCTGAGTTGTGGGGGATCAGAAGTCGGAACTTACCAACTTGAGGTGGGAGTTCTCGGCCAGGAGCTTGTACCTGGACATTGGCTGGTGGAATAAAGCGACAGACCAAAGAAACACACGGAATATCAGGGCAGCGATGGAGACTCCATTTGTCGGGTAAGAAGACGCTTCTGCATCGCGTGTTTGTTGAACTTCTTTCGCACCGTACGTAGCCAACCGCGCTAATCGGAGGTGCGGGGGAAGGACAACAAACTAAACACGAAAATTCGTTCCAAAGAAATCGGATTTCAATCGAGATGGTTTCAAAGTGCACAACTCCGATGGCTTCCTAATATCGGAATAAAGATTCTTCCGGAAGGAAAGCGCGCAATGATGCGGTGGCCGTCTTTGTTCGACGGTTAAGCCAAAATCCGCTGCCGCGAGGATGACCGAGTTCGCGTGACGGTTTATGCTCCCTGACGAGATCAGCGAAGGTATTAAACGTGCCAGGCATGTGCGCCCACAATCGTGGAAACTGCCCAACTTGACGACGCGCGCATCCCAGTGCCGGGCGAGACGGGATTCACCAGGCGGGTGAGTTTTTCACCGACGCTGAGAACGTGACGGCGTCATTGATACGTAAAAGTGGGCCGGGCTGTGGGAGGGAGGGGATCCATACTCTTTGGTTTTTTCGGTAAAGTCACGTAGGTAAAAAAATCAATTAAAATGAAAACAAATAAATTAAATCACGACGTTTCGGAGGCAACACAAGCTTCCGTCTTCAGGTGGAACCGTCACAGCAAAAGTACTGTATCAAGTGAAGAGTAATTACTGTACTCTTAGATTTATTCGGTAAAGTCACGTAGGTACCTACGTGACTTTACCGAAAAAACCTAAGAGTATGAATCCTTGCAGTCACGAAAGCTTAAAATCTAGAAGTAATTACTGTATCAAGTGATTTTGCTGTGTTGCCTCCACCTGAAGACGGAAGCTTGTGGTTGCCTCCGAAACGTCGTGATTTAATTGATTTGTTTTCATTTTAATAGATTTTCAACCTACGTGACTTTATCGAAAAAAACTAAAAGTATGAATCCTTGCAGTCACGAAAACTTCAAATCTAGGGAGGGGACTGCCAGCTAACCCCGCGTGTCCCGGTTCCCAGAAATCCGGAAACTTCCTTCATTACAACCAAGCCCCGTGTCGCGAGGTCGACCCCCGCATCAACCCCCTTCGCCGTGGGATCCGCGCGCGACGCGAGGCTTACGGGCAGCAGGACGGGCAGCTCATCGCCGTTCTGCAGGGGGGCGGCCTTTCCAGGCGACGCGGCCTTCTCTTCCCGGCCCTTCCGGCTCTTCCGGGACGACTCGCCATCAGCTTCCCCGCCCTTCCGGCTCTTCCGGGACGACTCGCCATCAGCTTCCCCGCTCTTCCGGCTCTTCCGGGACGACTCGCCATTCTCCTCCCGGCTCTTCCGGCTCTTCCGAGACGATTTTCCGTCTTCTTCCCTGCTCTTCCGCGACGACTTGCTGTTCCCGTCCCTGCTCTTCCGGCTTTTCCGGGACGCGTCCCCCTCCTCCTCGTGACTTTCGGAGCTCTTCCGGCTCTTCTGCGATGACGAACCCTCCTCCTTGCGGCCCTTCCGGCTTTTCTGCGATGGTTCCTCCTCCTCCTCTTGACAACTCTCCCGGCTCTCCCCGGGGGTCGCGACCTCCTCTTCGTCCTTCTCGTACCTCTTCTCGCTCTGCAAAACAAAACCGGAGAAGCCGCCGTTGACTAAGGGCGTTGAGAAGAGAGAGCCGAGTGGACGGCTCTCACGCCAATTCCCAATCAGGGTCATCGGAGATCGAGATATTACAGCGACAACCATTCCCATCCGCAGGCGTCTACGGTCAGGTCAACTCGACTCCCTTTCAAACAGAGTGCGGATTGAAGCCATTCAAAGTTCACCGCTAACTCCGTGTAGAGTTCTGCACGTTCAAGTGATCACCATTCCCACGGTGCAAATGAGAGAGGATGGAGACAGGTGCAGAGCGAGAGAGGCAGGTGCAGAGCGAGAGATAAGGAGAGTGAGAGAGAGAGAGAGAGAGAGCTAGTGAGAGAGCTCGCGAGAGGGACGGGTGGAGTGAGAGGGACGGGTAGAGTGAGAGGGACCCTACGTTGTCCGCGACTTCCGGCTCGTGTGCTGCTGAGGGCGCCGTGCTCTCGATGAACTCGTACTGCAAGAGACAACAACACAAGACGACGATGAAGCTGCGCAACAAGTGACGTACGATGAACTTCTTTCGCACCGTACGTAGCCAGCCCTGCTAATCGGAGATTCAGCGGTTGAACGGGACCCCCAGAGTCGTCTTGAAATGGGAAAGTGTAAACTAGAGGCACGTGCATCATTAACTACAGCCACATCTATCATTAACTACAGGGACATGTATTCTATATTAGGGGCACACGCAACCTTAACCACAGTGACATGCACGTACAGCCAGGTGAACTACCTTGGCTTTGGAGGGAGACACTGCGTCGGACAGCCAGAAATCCAAATCGTTCAGCTGTGGAGAGCAGAGACCAGCAATACACACACACAAAGGTAAAGCAATGTGAGGTCTGTGCACGTGTGTGCTGTGTGTGGTGCGTACGATGTGTTTGTGCTGTGTGAGTGGCATTTGTGCGTGTGTGCGTGATGTGGGCTGTGCGTGTGAGGTGTGTGCTGTGTATGTGGTGTGTGTGCTGTGTATGTGTGCTGCATGTGCGTGATGCGTGTGTGCGTGTGTGCGTGTGTGGACCAGTAATGTAGCGCTTAGCGCGCTGCCCTACAAACCCGGCGACCCGAGTTCGATTCCTGCTCATGGCAAACACCAGTGACGATTATCTAAATCGGTCTTGGGCCTCCCCTAGGTCGATTCAGCCTCAAATGAGTACCTGCCGCAGTGTGTGAACATCAATTCTAGAAAGATAAAGGCGGTGCTGGCCACCCACCCCCTCATGTGCCGTGCCGGCCTTCACAGGTGCTCGCTAACAGCACTTGTCCCAACAGTCTGTTAAGCCTATATGGGGGATCTTTGTCTTTATTTTTTGTGATGTGCTGTGTGTATGCACTATGCATGGGCGCTGTGTGTGTGCGCACTGTGTGTGCGCGCTGTGTGCGTGTGTGCGCGTATGCGCTGTGTGTGTGTGTGCTGTGTGTGTGTGGTGTGTGTGCTGTCGCTGTGTGTGTGTGATGTGTGTGTGTGCGCGCTGTGTGTGTGCTGTGTGTGTGTGCGCGCTGTGTGTGTGCTGTGTGTGTGTGTGCTGTGTGTGCGCTGTGTGTGTGTGTGCGCTGTGTGTGCGTGCTGTGTGTGTGCCGTCGCTGTGTGTGTGTGCTGTCGCTGTGTGTGTGTGTGCCCGCTGTGTGTGTGTGCACTCTGTGTGTGTGTGTGCGTATACGCGTGCTGTGTGTGTGCGCGCTGTGTGTGTGCTGTTGCTGTATGTGTATGGTCTATATCAGGGGGTGGGGAACCGCTTACTTACCAAGCCCCATTAGAGAAATTCAAATTTCCTTTTGTGTGCTGCACATTAAACACACAACTCACTATGCTGCAAAGTCACATCTGCGACGATGCTACACTAAGCTAAAATCCCAGTAACCTTGTTTCGATTCCGAGCAAATTCCTGGCAAATGGAATATCCACATCTATCATTCATTGAGCCTCTTACAGCTTAAACAAACGAATATTATAAGGAGAGCGTCTGTGTAAACTGCTCTAACAGCAACAACAGTTGGACACCCTCCAGAGGTTGGTGGGGGGGGGCGAAGGGTGGTTCAGGATTATAAAAAAATTGCGTCAGGATCACCGGGCCGGACACACCTCGTGGAATCTGGGTTTCAAACAACCGCGATTAAACCGAGTTGGGTTCTCAAGCGAAGGGCTCGGCTCAATTATGAAATGAGACGCGCAAAAAAAAGAAAAATAAACATCGCATACAATGCGGTTTCTCAATTGATTCAGCGTTTTCTTGAAATTCGTTTATTTGCCTCGTGACAAATGGCTACAAAGCAGCAGGGTTAGACGGGGGAGGCTGCACCTCCACCTCGTGCAGACAAGATGTAATTTAAGGGAATCTCAGAACGAGCTCTGTGAAACCATCTTTCCGCAATATGCCATTCTCCAACAGGTGACGAGAGTTCCGAATGGAAATCTCTTCCCCCTCAAGCCACTGTGACAACGAAACAGCACCAACGCCAACAACCACATCACCCGAACGCGAGAGATTCGGTAGTCCGGGAAAATGTACAGGGACCCAGAGGTCAAAGATCAAGGGGGCGAAGGTCGTACGTCTGCATTGGCGGGCGTGCTGGTGCCGCCCTCTCCCTCGCCGGCCGCCCCCCTAGGCTCCGGGTCATGTGACGCGGCGGCCACCACCTTCTTGTCCCCGTGCGAGCCGTGCCTCTTCCGCTCCTTCTGCCACAAACCCCGCGGCAATGGTAACGACGGCGCAACGATGGCGGTAACGATGCAAGGGTCGCTGGTTTATGACAATCGAACGCGAGTAGGTGACGCACGAGTAAAGACTGCTCAAGTCGATTGGGTTTGTTTCTAAGGCTGGGGGGTCAGGTTTAGGGTTTTCTGGTTGGAGTCAGGTTTATGGTTCAAGTCAGGTTCAGTGTTGGAATCAGGTTTATGGTACGAGTCAGGTTCAGGGTCGGAATCAGGTTTAGGGTTTCTGCTTAGAGTCAGGTTCACGGTTCTGGTTGGAGTCGGGTTTAGGGTTTTGGGTCGGGTCAGGTTTAGAGTTCTGCGTGGGATCAGGTTTAGGGTTCTGGTTGGAGTCAAGTTCATGGTTTCGGCTGGAGTCGGGTTTAGGGTTAGAGTCAAGTCTACGGTCCTCGCTGGAGTCTGGTTTAGGGTTTTGGGTGGGGTCAGGTTTAGAGTTCTGCGTGGGATCAGGTTTAGGGTTCTGGTTGGAGTCAAGTTCACGGTTTCGGCTGGAGTCGGGTTTATCACGAGCATCAGCGAGCGCAAGACAGGATGAGGCCGTCAAACGTCGGTGGTAGAAGAGAGGGTCAAACCTTGTCCTTTTTGCTCTTCTTCCTGTCCTTCTCCTTGTCTTTGCCCTTGTCCTTCTCTTTGCTCTTCCTCTTGTCCTTGCCCTGCTCTTTGCCGCTCATCTTGCCCGGCTGCACGGGGCTCTCGCTGTCCGGCGACACGATGCGGTGAGTCTTCACCGGCAGCTTGTCGCCGTCGGTCAGCGGCCTGGGAGGCGAGCAGAGGCATTGTGGCTCACCGTCACCACCACCATCACTGCCATCGTCAAAGACAAAGATCCCATCCTCCCCCCTCCCCCCCCCGGGACAGCCTGTGAGCAAGTAGCGGCATATAGGAGGTCGTGGGTTCAATCACCGACGCCTGCTGTATATTTGGAGTTTGCGTGTGTCTCTTTCTCTCCCCTGTGGTCGCGTGGATTTTTTTTTCCGGGTCCTCCGGTTTTCCCCTCCACGTTTAGAATCAACGAGCGCGTTTGGCTCCTGCTATAAATGTCCACATGATGATAAGCCACTTCGTTGCGCTATCACTTGTGGCCAGGATCGCCTGCGAGAAGAGAGCTCTGCTAAAAAATTTTAAAATAGTTTACAGTTTAGTTTAATCTTCTTGGTTCTTTCGGTAAAGTCACTTAAAAGGGAAATAATAAAAATAAAACAATACAATTCTCACGACGTTTCGGCCACAACGCAAGCAGCCGTCCTCAGGTGAAGAAGAGTGATATGCAAATTCCTTTGTCAAGGCACCCTTCCTCCTCTAGCCCAGCTTAAATATACGCTGCCAAGCTTGGTGGTGTTCATTCGGACGCTGTCTTTCCGACAGACCTGTTCTTCACCTGAGGACGGCTGCTTGCGTTGTGGCCGAAACGTCGTGAGAATTGTATTTTATTATGTTTTATTACTTTATTATTTCCCTTCTACGTGACTTTACCGAAAGAACCAAGAAGATGAACCCCTGCAGTCACGAAAGCTTTAAATCGAAGCTTAGTTTGAGTTCAAGATGAAGCGGAAAATACTCACTTGTCCAAATCCATGTCCAGAGCTCTGTAGGGGTCTTTGGGGTCGAACCTCTTATCTTCATCGTCACTCGGGAGGGCGTCCTGGGTCAACACGAACATCGCAGAGCTTAGCGGGAGACGTCTCCCGGGGGAGACCGGCGGTGCAGCCAGTGAGCAGCGATTTAATAAAAACAACAACAACGGCGGCATGGGGATGTGCAGCGGGCCAGAGGCATGAGTCACCGCCGCGCTGCTGAATGTTTGCTCACCGCATCAGGCGCTGGGATGAGTTGGCTCATAGGGGACGGCTAGGCCAGGTTCGGGTAGGAGGGGGGGGGATGGAGAAACTCCAAAGCACGCGTACACAAAGACAAAGCATCCCCACCTTCCTATAGCCTTTAACAGACTGCAGAGGGGCAAGTGCCGTTCGTGAGCGCCTATGAAGGCCGGCGTGTCTCTCCAGGACTCACACTTGCGCTAGGTACTCATTTAAGGCTGAGTCGACCTAGGGGAAGCGCAGGGCCGGTTCAGATACTCGCCACCGATGTTTGGTTGCGAGTGAATCGGATATTGCAATTGGAATCTTTATTTATCCTGGTGAAATCAGATGAGCCATGAAGCTCTTTTTCACGGATGTCCAGGAGGGGCGAAAGTAGCAATGGTTCATAGCGCAGTGCACTAATGAATGTGCCACCGCTCACACACACACACACTCTCTTGCAAATGTTCATTCACACGTGCACATCCAAAAACAGATAAACACACATCTCCTCTCACAAGCACACAACCCCCTATGCGCACAGTAAACAGGCCTCCAATTACACAAAGATCCCCGTGTAGCCTTGAAAGGACTGTTGGGCAAGTGCTATTAGAGAGCAAATATGAAGGCCGGCATGGCACACGATGAGGTGGGTGGCCAACACCACGCCCGGTCGCCTTTGTCTTCCTATTGTAAATGTTGACACACCGCACCAGGTACTCATTTGAGGCCGAGTCGACCTAGGGGAGGCCCAGAACAGATAATCGTCACTGCTGTTGGCCGTGAGCGTGAATCGACCTCGGGTTGCCGGGTTCGTAGCGCAGCACGCTAACCGCTTCCCTGCCGCTCCAATCACACACCCGGGCAAGAGACACGCGCGCATGCACAAACGACCCATCCCCACACACACACACACAGGCACACATCCTCAACAACAACAACAACAACGGCCGTCTTTCCCCACGACGTGGCGGTGACGTCACCGGGGCTCTTGTGCTAGATTCGGTGAACTTTAAGGTCACGTGAAGTACGCATAGCAACACGAAATATCAGAGCAGCGACGGAGACTCCATTTGTCGGATAAGAAGATGATTCTGCATCGTATGTTTGTTGAACTTCTTTTGCACCGCACGTAGCCAAACGTGCTAAGTGGAGGTGCCGGGGGAAGGACAACAAACTAAACACAAAAAGCAGTTCGAAAAAAGATGTCAACATAGATTTAAAAAACGCATAGCTCCAATGGCTTTCTAATATCGGAAGGATAAACCTTCCCCGACGGCCACAGAAGCGCATCTGAAAGCGCGCGATGCAGTAACGACAGGAGGTCACGGGACAGACCCAGATGCTGTGGGTTGACCAACTGAGATGAAGGGCAGATGCCCCCCCCTTACCTGTAATCCTCACTGTGCCACCTCGCTGCATTTTATCCGCGCGCACACACAAGGCCGTCTTTGCAGACGAGAAATTGTTTTTCGTGTCTCCGTGCGTTTATTTCATCTCCTGGTTAAGTGAAAGGGGCCTCACTGATCACAGCCTGGCACTAACCCACCAAGACAAAGATGGGGGGGGGCCCCCCGCCCCGCCGGGGCAGGCTGTGGGGGGGGGGGCGGGTGGCGAGCACCAATGCAGGCTGGCACAGCTCACGAGGAGGGTGGGTGGCCAGCACCATGCCCAGCCGCCTTTTGTCTCCTTCGCACCACACGCACGCACATGCGCGCGCACGCACGCACGCGCACGCGCGCACTCACGCACACACTCACGCACGCACGCGCACGCACGCACACTCACGCACGCACACACGCTCACGCACGCACGCACGCTCACGCACGCACGCACGCACACACGCACGCACACTCACACAATCACGCACGCACGCACACGCACGCACAGGCGCAACAACCGGCAGCGACATCACCATGGCGCTTGTGCTAGGCTATATGCATGTTAAGGCCACGTAAAGTGTTGAACGCCCTATGGCAGGAGGTCACGGGAAAGACCCAGGTGCCACGGATTGATTGATTGAGATGACTGGCCAATGCACCACCTGTGCCCCCTACTGTGCCGACCTGCTGTGTTTTAGCCACCCAGTGTTCCGTGCGTTTTTGTGAACGTCGCTCCTCCGCCCTCCGCTGTTGCTGGAGGGCGACTGCCTCCAACTGCCCAGCAGCGTCCTTCACGAGCCTCCTCCACAGAGGCCGATCATGACACCGCTGGTACCAGTCATTGGCAATACCACTCAGCTCCACGTCCTCCTGTACCACATCACTCCATCTCTTCTCTAGCCCGTGCCGTGCCCATTTAGCCCCTTCTATCCGCTACGTGACCCAGCCAACGCAGCCTTGCCTTCCGGAGGAGCTCACCAATGGGACTTTGTCCAGATCTTTCAAAAATGTATGAGCTCCTCACACAATCCAGGCTGGTTAAACCCAGGATGGATCGTAGGCAGGCCAGCCTAAATGTTCTAACCGCCGAAAATGTTCCATTGGGGGGACCCACGTTTCGCAAGCGTAGACAAGGGAGAGCATGACCGTGGCCGAGAAGACCCAAAGCTTTGTGTGGTGTAACAGACCGGGGTAGCTTGCACACACACACAAAGATAAAGACAAAGATCCCCCGTATAGCCTTAACAGACTGTAGGGGCAAGTGCTGTTAGCGAGCACCTATGAAGGCCGGAACGGTACACGAGGGGGAGGGTGGCCAGCACCACGCCCGACCGCCTTTGTCTCCCTAGTGGCGATGCTTACACACCGCACCAGGTACTCATTTGAGGCTGAGTCGACCTAGGGGAGGCCCAGGACCGGTTCAGATAATCGTCACTGGTGTTTGCCGTG